>RBNK01002239.1:0-11653 GCA_003990785.1 Endogone sp. FLAS-F59071 | reverse complement strand
TGGGAAACACCAGAAAAAAAAAAAAAAAAAAATTAGATCCGTGTACATTGAGCGACAGGCTCCTCCTCGCCCGGTAGATAAGTCTTAGTCTACGACATAAACCGACCATGGTTGGGAATTACTCACACAGAATCACCAACAACGTTATATTTCCAAGGTCCTTCTTCGATAAGGCCGAAACAGATGTATGCTCGTGGCCGTTTGCATTTCCCACAGACCCGTTTCTATTATCTGCATAATCTTTTTCGTTGTCTCCGAACTCGGACTTACTCACGTCCCCAATGCCACGTTCCTCGCCATCCTCATCATCCATAAACTCTCTATTCTTGCGCAAATCGCGCAGCATGAGCTCTGAGGTCTCGCCGTCCAGCATGTCGATATTCGAGGCGCCGCGATTCAAGTGCGGACTACGACGCGGGGAGCTAGGATCCGCGTCGGCGGTGTCGGTGGAGGGAGTGGTTGTATCGGTCCTGCGAGAGCGCGAGCGGCGGGGTTGTGTACGACTACTGGTGCTCGCGGAGGAGTCGTCGGCGCTGTCGTGCTGATCTAGGGTGGACTGTACTGTTGTGCGGCGGGTGGTGGAGGGAAACGCAAATGAGGCGGACGGCATCAGGGGGAGGGGGGGAAGTTCGGCTGCAGGCGCAAGTCGAACAGAACGACGGGAGAGGGGACGAATTGCGATTGCGGCAAAGTGGTAAAGTGCGCAAGTGCGACGACAGAGTAGAGCTTTGAGTTTTGAGGAACAGAAAGAACAGTCACTGCCGGTCCAATCAGCCACTAACAAGTCGCCAAGTATACAGAGTTTTTTTAATATTCTACAGAGTCGATTCCATCACACTTGTTCCCTTTCTTAAACAATCTCCTATCCCCACCCCCAATCCCATCATGCTTTCCCTTTCCCCTTCCCCTTCCCCTTCTCAACCACAACTTGGGTCTTCTCTCTGGCACTCCCGCCCCAATCCTCTTCCTCCCCCTCTTCCACCCTCCCGTCCTTCATTTCGCCCTCGAACCGCTCTCTCACTTTTTTGTAATGATCTAACTCGCTCTCGCTCACGCTCGGCACAAGCTCTCGCTGCGCGCGATCAAAATCTTCCTCAGTCACCTCCACCGCAATGTCCTCTGGCTTGGCCATGTGTGACAAGAAATATTGTGATGTAAGAGGAACAGGATACGAGGCGATGCCATCCGAGGACTGGGATTTTGCATTAAGGGAAGCTGCAAATTGCGGTTCGAAAGTCATGTGAGGATTGAGCGACATATAAGGCCGGAATAATAATGGAAATGCCACATAAACTGGGCATTCATATGAAAAAAACAAATTACCCTAAAGGACAAAACAACACGGCATTGAGCAACTAGACTCACCGACTTTAGCCTCAACCGTCTCAGCAACACGCGTCATTGCCTTCAACATCGCGTCTGAACACAGGGCGTAAAAATCGGCTCCCGTGTAATTGAATGGACATTTTTCGGCAATGTGACGAAGATCCAAGTCTGGGTGCAAGCGAAACCTTAAAAAGCGACACTTAACAAAGGATTAGAGATGAAAGAACAAAAAAACAATGCAAACGCTGATAAAAGAGCCCAATCAGATGTGCGATTCTTACTTTCTCGTGAGCGCCCGGATAATCTTGAGCTGGGTGTCATGGTCCTGGCTCACGCCCAAATATAGTAGCTTATCGAACCTAGGATGTGATTTGTGAAAAGTTACAAGAGATTACTCTAATATGTTCGTTCTCGCCGAATCCGTATCGTTTCATGCCCGCCCGCCCAACCAACAACCAAGCAGGCCAACGCACTCAAATTTCCACGGTCTTCTCACCTCCCAGGCCTCAACAATGCCGGGTCCAGCAGATCCGGCCTATTCGTCGCCCCGATGACAAACACGTCCGCGCTACCCCCAAGTGCCGCACCCTTCTCGCCGGTCTGCCCGCCCGTCGCGCTCTTCCCCTCGCTCATACCGTCCAGCTCCGCGAGCAGCTGGCTGACAATACGGTCCATGACACCGCCTGAGTCGCCCTTCTCACCTCTCTTGGGCGCTACCGAGTCCAGCTCGTCAAAGAAGATGACGCAAGGTTTGGCGTCCCGCGCGCGCTGGAAGACACGGCGCACGTTGGCCTCAGATTCGCCAATATACATGTTGAGCAACTCGGGACCCTTGACGGAGAAGAAGTTGAGGGAACAGGAGGTCGCGATGGCCTTGGCGAGGAGGGTCTTGCCGGTTCCGGGAGGACCATAAAGAAGGATGCCTTGAGCGATCAAGAGAAATATTATGAGCGTAATTGATTGGGTGCGCAATTTGGTAAAAATCATTGAAGAGTGTGAGTGCAAAATTAACTAACTAACCTGAGCGTTTCTTCATTCCCGAAGCGAATAGTTCCGGGTTTTCCAGTGGTAGCTGAATAGTATCCAGAATATCATTTTTAACTCCAGCCAAACCGCCTACGTCGTCCCAAGTGACGTTGGGAATCTGTAGTACGACAATGCAGAGGTCATTCAGTGTCGACGAGTATGCGCATTATCATTTAGCAATAAATCACATTTGGGGCATGCTATTATCATCTTTTACCTTGGGTGCACCGATCGAGTCGGAATAACTCGCCCGGGCCTTGTTCAGTGCGTTATCGAAATCTGCCGCTGTGAGGGCAACGCCAGCACAGGCGATATCGATATCAGTGACATTGGTGGTGCTATCGTTCATCCATTCGTGGCGGGATGGTGATGTTGTAAAAGAAGAGCCAGTTGAGGAATACCACATATCAACCAACCATTTTCACAAAATAATCCGCCGCAGATCGTCGCCACAAAAAAAAAAAAAAAAAAAAAAAAACGCAACGTAACAAAAGCAAAACCTATAAGTACCCAATCCCGGCTGTCACTCTTTCCAACGCGGCCAAACCTGCTCTGGCCACCAAATCAACCAGATCCTTTGCCACAAGGGCCGCAGTCTGTGTTGCCAACACGCGAAGGGACACGTCGGGTGCGAGGGGAGATGGGGCGGTCAAGTTACGCAGGATCTCGAGGCGAGTCGGTTCGGCAGGAGCCTTTAGATGACATATACGGACCAGATCCAGAATAATTATATAGATTATGAGCAGGCATTCTCAATCCAACCATTGACATGTAATCAATCTTGGTGGCAAATGTTCTCGACTTGCCTCAACTTGCACCTCGTGCCGGAAGCAGCCTAGTACGCTGGTCGGCAGACGTTCAATATCGCCCGTAGTAGCCACAACCATGATAGGATGACCCGTTCGGCGGTGGGATTCTAGCAGATCATTGAAAAGGTCACGCAGGACGGTAGCGATAACGGGCTCTGTAGGGAATCGGCTAACAAGTTTAGATAATACCTATTTTCCTCCTAAATTTCTCTACATCACCCATCGTCAGAAAAGAGGAAATCCAAACCCACCCTGCCCCGTCTCTAGCACAACCGACTTTCTCGCTAGCGCATCCACATGCCTCAGCAGAAACACACATGGCGCACATGTCATAGCACGGTCGAACCTGCCACGCAGTGACGCTTCGGTCTTGGCGTCCGTCTCGCCCGCAAAGTCGTAGCAGTTGACCTCCACCAGATGGACGCCGCACCGCTCCACCACCCACCTGATCATGGTACGCTTGCCGACGCCGCGGGGGCCGTGCAGGAGGACCGTGCACGAGAGCTCGAGAGAGACGGATAGAGGATGCAAGCAAGAGGATACAAAGTCGTGCAGGGTGGCATAGGAGTCGTTGTAGTAGGCACGGTTGGTGGGAGTGGGAGGCATGGAGGAGATGGTCGACACTGGTAGTATGAATTATATGTGATGAGGAAATTGGATACGAAATACCGAATTTTATTACAATTGTCTTGGATAATTATCACCGATAGATTGCTGTTTTATTTATTTATTCACTTAAAATATTCCATGCTTCACATCTTCATCATTTCCAAATACCAAGCAGAGCAAAATACCTACCCCCATTCTTTTCTGTAACCCACCTCCCAACGCCCAACCCCGGCGGTACCCTCGAATGCTCCAACCCTGTTTGTACCATTTTCGTGGCAGCCGGATCGACGCACCGACCGTAGCCATAGTAACTTGGGTGATGCCTGGAGCTGCCGTTGGTGTTGCCGTTGGCGCTGAGCGCGTCAGCTTCAACCGAGGTGATTTTAAAGTAAACAATCGAGGGAGGGAATGGGGCTGTCGTGGGAAGGCTACGTACGAATAATGAGCGTATGCGTGTGAGATATAAAACAATAAATCACCGCCAACCGAATACACGTACCTGATATCCTCCCATGCATCCGCGTCCGATTCGTTCTTCTGAGGTTTTAGGCGCGCTGTATCCTCTGAAATTTTATAAAGTGATCCAGAATTAGGTTAAGGCGCGAAAGTGAACCTATGATTTCCTAAAAAGCTTCGACATTTAATCAGACCTCTTCTCAACGTTCCAAAAACAATTAACCGCCACAGATCAAACCCAATCTTCCACCCTCCTTTTCCATTTTTCTCCTGAACGCACCATCCACGCCCACTGCGACTAAGTCTCCTTCACATACGATCCTCGCACCGCTTTCAAAATAGCGTTTAAGCGCGTCCAGAAAAGCGGGCTGCAGCTGCTTGTCAACCGACAGCGGCGACGCGACGCGGGCGCAGGTGATAGCACGGGCCAGCGGGGCGCCATGCGGGATCAAGGGTTGCGATTTAAGACGGGTAAGAGTCAGGAGGGCTGTGGAGATTAGGGGTGGGACCGGAAAGCCGAGGTTGAAGTGGAGGAGGGGGGAAAGATACGCGGGCAGAAGAGGTCTGATAGTGGAAATCGGAATATGGCAATGTGTTGTTTTATGCTGTTGCACCGGTGGAGGATACATTAGGAAAATCGGAGGTAACAAAGGAAAGAGACAACAAATGACGCCTACCCTTTTTGAGCTCCCTGGACTTCAACACCGTAAGCCTTGCAGATCCGGCTCTTGCGATAATCTGGTCCGCTAACCAAAACCTATGGCCACCAAAAATAAAATAAATAAAAATAATAAAAAATCAATGAGCGCTTGCCCGTAATCATTATTACAAAAACCATTTCTAATACACTCGCTCACTATTCACGCAAAAACCTACCCAATCCCCGCTGAAAATCCCCAACCTTGACAATGCATAAATCCCAACAAACACTCTATGCAGCTCATCCTCCCCTTCCTCTGGTCTAGGACTTAACCGCGCCACGGATATCGGCGCAGCAAGGACGAACGGTTCAAACTCAACCGGGCGGATCGTCCGTGGCGGTGGACGGGTGTTGCCATTGGGTTGCTGCGCAGGTGCCTCTGTGTCCGAATCGGAATCGGTGAGGAGGGGGACGGAGAAGTGGAAACTGGGCTCTTCGGAGATCTCAGCGTCGGAGTCAGAGAGGGCCGAGTCTATCGCAAGAAACTGGGGAGAGAATGGGCCGGATTCGCTTCCATGGTCGCCAGGAAGGACGCCGTTGATGAAACAGTCCTCGGCACCTTTTATACTATCAATCTCGATCCAACTTTCGTCAATGTCCACTTTCTCAAAATTGGTGACTACGAAATTCGTACGATCGGAGATCACTCCTTGTAATAATGGGTTGCACATCATCACGGTGAAATCAAGATAGCTGTCTGCGGCGTCAACAGGCGATGGTATTTGATATCGGAAGCCATGACGGAGAATCAAAGGTTCAGTAGAGGAAATCGGATCACGAGAAAAGAGTTGCGATAGAGCAATAGGGCCTGTAAAGTTAAAAACGTTTGCAGAATGCATTGGTGTATTAATTTACTGAGCAAATAAAAAAAAACAAAAAACCGCAGAACCCTTTGATAACGAATGTATCGGAAATTCAAGCTTACTGTTCGTCGCAAACTCGTAAGATATAGCGTCCGCGGCACCCAAGATAACTTCGTCAAGTTCGGCAACTTGGACACGCTGGATCTCAACCTGAACGTTCTCAGCATTATTTTCAAGACGCCGCCTCAGTTTGGGGCCGAAGGCTTGCCGAACCAACTCCTCCGATATGTAGCAGAGCGAATCGGTGTTCTGAAAGAAGGTAGTGTTGGTTAAATTGCGGACCATTTCCCAGTTCAATAACCAATGTTGTTTCAGCTTGATGAAAATTAACCTCGTAATCTTCCGTCACAGGGATGAATGTGCTTATGGGCCGTGCAAGCGCGACGATTTTAGGCAGCAAGACATCAAGAACAGTGTCGGTCAGATCAACAGTGGACAGGGTAGGAAGGGAGATGGCAACGGTGACGGGGAAGTTGTTTTCCGATAAATTATTCCATAGATTCCTCGATAATTGGATTTGTTGGGTTGGAGTGGACACTAGTCGAAGAGTTGCCTCGAGGAGCATGGTTCAAAGGAAAAGGCAATGTGATGAGTATAATCCCTGGTCACCGTGTTTATCTGATTGCTAAGCCGCTGAAGCCACGCGAGAACGCGTTCCACAAAAATTCGGAATCGGGTCTGTTTCGCGAGCATGGGTGGGTCTATATATTTGTTATGTCTTCTAAACTCCTAGAATCTCTGGCTACTTCTGCCATTCTGTGTTGTGTCGTCAGCAACAGTCAACAGCCTCGCGGTCGTGAATACTGTTTTGTTCTGTTCTAGGAACAAAATTGAGGGTTTTTTTTTTTTTTTTTTTTTTTTCTTTAGAAAATATTTTTTATAGTGTATTTTTTTTTTTTTTTTTTTTTAATTAATCCGTGATACCAAAATGATGGGACAGAAGGAGCGTGAATTTTTATTCCAAACGATGACGTGCATAATATGTGACATGGTGTAATAGTAAAATACTATACATTTTAACTTCATTGAAAAAAATTCATCTAATTACAATTTTGCATCACTGATAGTAGTAGCTTAGATGACTCTTTATCTGAATAATAAATGACATATAAGCTTACTCTCTACTTTTTATTTTATATAGTATCTTTTAATCTCCAATTTACTATATAGTTTGATTCTTCTTTTTTTTTTTTTTTTTTTTTTTTTTTTTTTTTTTATTTTTTTTTTTTTTTTTTTTTTCTTTTTTTTTTCTTTTTTATAAGTAGATCTTGCATCTAATAATACTTTAGTTAGATCGATATACTCAGCATAAATCTATACAATACTTAATATAAATCTACCTACACACTACCCTATAAATAGTACTCTAAATAGGTTGAGTTAATTTGGGGTTTTGACTAGAGTTACAGTTACAAACCTAACCTATTAGGTCAGATTTATAACTATGACCTAACTTAATCTGACTTAGGTTATCTAGTGTAAGGGAGTTTTCTCTAGAACTATCTATGAGGAAGCATCTGATAATACTAATCTGCATTGAACTTAGAAATCTCTGAGTATGTTGCAAAGTTTCTAAGGTATCAAAAGTACTTTATTTCTTTATAAGATTATTATTTATAATTTCAGACTTATAGTCTTTAGTATTCTCGATATATATAGAAAGAGAGTGAGATCTTAAGCTTTCAAAAGATCTTTGAGTATGCATAGCTTTAAAAGTCAGTTGTTGAGAGGTTGTAGAAGTAGTATAGAATATCAATTTTATAAGTCCATGACTATCTACATTATGCAAAGCCTCTTGAGGTTCTAGCTCTTATAGAGATTTGTATAAGATTAATGTACTATATATAAGAAGTTATTAAGGGGAATTAATAACTAAAGAACTAATTGTACTGAACTAATGTTTATTAAATAAAGAATTGAGAGGTATTTATATAAAAGATTAGATAGTACTACTATAAAGATATGTAGCTGCCTAAGACAATACTTTTATATTAAGAAACTATTTTCAGTTTATAGTCTATAACTAGCATCTATGCTCATAGGCTGTTCAGAGGCTGTTCACAGGCTGTTCTAGCCAGTTTGTAATTCACAATATTGTTTTAGAGATGTTCAAGGTTTATGATATTATTTTAGCAGATTTCTAGAGTAGTTTATAACTGTTTGCTAATAATAGTTTATAGTCTATAACTAGCATCTATATCTATAGCTATTTTGTTTGTAGCTCTTAGTAAAATAGTTCATAGCTCTTAGTAAAATAGTTTGTGAATTAATTAATCATTTTTCTGATATGATAGTGTTAATACTTTAAAAAGAACTACTGAAATAAGTAATGAAGTAAAAGATAATACTATAAAAGGTAATAATCAAAAAAGAAATTACTACAAATAGTAATTTGATAAAAGGAAATACTATATAAAGTATTTCAGAAAGAGGTAATATACTAATATAAGTAATATAAGAAAAGAAAATATTATAATAAGTAATACTACTAAAGATATTTCTGAAAATAGTAATACTATAAAAGGAATTTCGTAAAACAGGATTTTCTTATTAAGTAATTTCTTAATCAGTAATACCCTAATTGGCAATACCTTATTTGGTAATTCTAAATCAGGAACTACTATATCAGATAATTCTACTTTAGGTAACTAGAATGTTCTAAGTAGTACTATAGTATAATAATAGTTATTTATAATGTTTAATAATAATCACTCTTACAACTCTTCTCCTCTTGGGAAAATAGTATCTACACTATTTCTATAAGAAAGTTATTTAGTATTCTATAAGTTTATATTGCATTTCTTGAAGATGTATAGTGTTGATTCTATTCAAAGAGTATCTGCTGAACTATAGTTTCTTCTTCTTTAAGTTTTAGACTTGATATGGGTAATTATTAAAGTATCTTTGTTTTATATAGATAGTTTAATCTCTTGATATTAATCTTATTTTGAAATTATCTTGTCTGCTTATTGTGACTGTCATTTTGATTACTGATAAATTGTTTTATCAGTAATTATTTATCAATTTCTATCTTAGCTAGTGTTGTTATATTGGCTGGTACTTGTTGCTCTAGAGTATAACTATCAATATTAATTTAGTAATCTACATCTTCAATAAATAATTTATATTATCCTCTCAAGGTTGCTTGTATTGATATATCTTTATAAAATCTATTTATAAAGTTTATCTACTTTTGAAGTCTATCTATATTTCTCATTATTGTAATCATTTCTATTTTTTCTTAATATTATAGTCTTCTTGATTATATAGATGTTTGGTGTTACTTTAAGTATATTACAAGTATTCTAAAAGAAATAGACCTTAATAAAATGATTATAATATATATTCCTCAAATATTGATTATTCTATAGTTATGATAATACTAAATATTTATTATATTAAGTACTGTTGTATTTATTAGCTTATTATATCTCTCCTATCAATGATCGATGCATCAACGATCAATCATACATCACTCAATAGTGGCTTAGACGATCTTTGTTTGTATCGACCAATCATAATTTAGCATTAATAAATACACGCATATTGGCTTCATTAGCCAGTGCGCTCTTTACTCCAAACACACACATTCGAAGATCAAATTTCAACAGGTTATGAGCCCCGAGCTGCTCGAATTACAGCTCGACAACCTGAGATCTACGCAATCATAGCATCTACGCAATTACAACTGCGATTACTGTAAGTGTTTATTTAAAATCGTAAACAATGCATCAAACAAAGCGATAAACAATGCAACAAACGACACCGTGATAAAGCAACACGATAAACAATACATAATGATATAGTATTCAATGATGCGACACAATGAAATGGACAACCTATATGCATCATCGTCATCGGCAACAAGATCGACAAGATTGCGATCTAAATCAAAAACAGACAACAGATATCAACCTCCTGACGATGACGACGAAGGATTGGATAGAAACCATCAGAGCAATATTGCATTTAGCCTCGATCGACAGGAATAGATGGCTACAATGATCAGAAATCAGGAAGATAAATTAGACATGCTTGCAACCCTAATGGGCGAATTGATGGCAAAAATCGACAAAACAATCACATCACCTAGCACGCCAACCAATCAGAATGCAGCTACAGAAGGCAACACGCCACAAAGACAATCACTATCACCATCACCAACAACATCAACAAAGCTTAACGATCTGGCGAAGGAGTACCTGAGATCGATCAACAAATTCGATGGATCAGGTGGTGCACCCAGATTGTTCGATTACTTTGATGCCATAGAACAATTTATCACCAGCACTAATCTATCAGTACAAAAGGAGGAAGTCAACGCAGCGATCAGCAAAATTATAGGCAATGCTAGAATGTGGTTATGGAGGCACATGAATACATCGGGAGAATTTGATTCATGGGATGAGCTTAAAGAGGCTATGACGCAAAAATACACACCAATGGAACAATTGTTACGAATGCATGATAAGCTTGTGATGATGAAGCAAAAAGGATCGATCGAAGATTATAATGATGCATTCAACCGGATTATGGCGCAAATCGAAGATATGACCGACACAGAAGCTATACCACAATATCTCCGGGATCTAAGCCCCAGGTACCGGGAATTAATACTTGTGTGGGAGAATATGCCGACAACGCTGGAGGCTTTACAACTCGCATGCATCAGGTTCGACCCGGATAACAAGCAAAGGCACGACGAAGCCCACGCAACAGACCGAGGCGGCTACCGAGGCGGCGACCGAGGCGGATACCGAGGTGGCGACCGAGGCAGCTATCGAGGCGGCGGTCACGACAATTGAGGCGGAAGCGCTGGACGAAGCTGAGGCTACAACAACGAAAACGGAAACAATCAAGGAGATCATAATGACAGAGGCGACCGAGGCGGTGATCGCGGAGCCAATCGAGGCAGGAATTTTCAGGGACACCCTCGGAAATATTACGTCTGTGAGGGAGAACACGGAATATTTCAATACAACAAATTCAACGATTGGGTAAAAACAGAAAAAGAAAAGGCTAAACCGAGAGCCGAAGCAAATCTGGCGATTGGTGCTATCATCGATTCGGGCACCACACAACATATGTTCAACCAATTGGAGCTCTTCGAGACGGTGGCTGAGCACGACGGCTTGGTCATGTGTGCAGGGAATGAGAAATTATGCGCAATGCATGTTGGGACAATTGAGCTCAATGACGAGCTGAAATTACGGGACGTCTTATATGTACCAGAGATCGCCAGAAATTTAATATCTGTGTGGGCATTGACACGTGACGGAAATGACATAACCTTCAAGAGCGACGGATCAGTAATTAAAATTGGCACAGATCACGAAGAAATTAAAATCAGACAAGCCGATGGCAACCTATTTCATTTATCGATATCAGAGCTAGAGCTAGAAGCAAACATTGCCGATTCCAAGATTGCAAACATCGCCGATTCCAAGATTGATGACTATATATTATGACATCACCGACTAGGCTATCCGGGCCGAAATACTCTGCAATCAATCAACAAATTTGTCACAGGGCTCGGAGATGTGCGGCTGTCAACTGGACAAATCGAAATATGCGCTGAGTGTGAACACGCGAAGTTGCACCACAAGCCATTCGGACATGCGAAAAATCGATCGATGGAGCCTATCGGAAGAGTGCACACAGATCTGTGCGGGCCAATGCCCACACCATCAGTCAATGGAGCAAAATATATATTAACTTTCATCGATGACGCCACTCGCTACATCACAACATATTTTATTGATAACAAAAGTGATACATTTGATCGATTCCGGACATTCAAGGCATTCGCCGAGACACAATCGGGTCGAAAACTCAAGATTCTCCGATCAGATGGAGGAGGAGAG
>RBNK01002238.1:0-11655 GCA_003990785.1 Endogone sp. FLAS-F59071 | reverse complement strand
TTTTTTCTTTACGGAATACGAGTGTCTGTCTGCTATCGGATACCTTTCGGGGAGGGGGGAGGGGTGTTGGGTTTTGGGGCTCAGGCCTCAGGAACCGTGAAGAAATGTCAACAAGACGTCAAACTCCGACACATAACGGGCGCCCTGGCCGATGTCATCGATTCCGGTGGCGAATTCTCTGAGTGGTTCAATAACAGTTATCAAATTATTTGGCCGCCCTTGCCTAACAATCATGCGTGTAACATTTTTTACGGCTTGTTTGTTGTTGCTGCGACATATTTCTATTTCTGCGGAAGGTTATTATTATAGCACTCATAGCACTTTTATCGGAATATTCTAATAATGGCCTGCATATTTCATTTCCCACTGCGCCATCGTGCATCGCACCACAGTCTACCGATCCCAAGAGAAAGAGAGAGAGAGAGAGAGATGTAAGAGATTGCAGATCGAAAGAGGTTAACAGATCGAAGGCGGAGCCTGTGATATTTATATGCATGATTTTGATGGATATCATCACATGATATAAACAAGATAAAATAGTATGAGAATTTTTCTGCCACAATGACCCTCCAAGGGATAGCTTCCGCAATGATAATCTCTGTATATAGATGGTTTTTTTTTTTTTTTTCCCGCAACGGAGGCGGTGAGTGGTTTCTGCAACGACGGTCTGTGGGTTTTCTGCAATGAACTGGTTTCTGCAATGATGGTTGGTGGGGCACGTACAAGGAAAGTGCTCCGCACGAGCCAAAACCCGGCTCGAGCTCATTTGAACCTTTGCTTGGCTCGAGCTCATTCGACCTTGAAACTTTCGAGCCCTGCTCGTTTGACTAAGCAGCTCGAGCCAATTGTATGTAGGCACGTGACAGTTTGTTTACTTTCCCTGTCTTATCGATCTTCTCTTCCTCTTGTCTGGCGGCGTAGTAGTCTCTCATTATAAACCCTTTTCAAAAAAAGCTCGAGTTCTGTACAGTGGTCCATTCCAAGCCATAGACTTGGAAAGTAATGACTACGTTTTCGAAATTGTGGTGAGATTTTTTTGATAGCGAGTGTTATCGTTCTTGACAGCTGCGGCTTTTAATAGAAGCATGGTTTTCTTCTGGCCTTACATAATCAACAATAACAATAAAACTATCTATGTAAAAAGTATAAACGTGCATTTGACTGAGCTTACCTTTAAAATGTGGTCAGCCGGGCCCAGTTCGTCTTGGCTCATCACCAAACAGTATACAGTGCATATATCGCGGTATCGCACACCTAGATACGACATGTGACATGCATTTTTGTGATGCTTGCTTGGCTAGAACTCAAACGAGCTGGGGTCGGCTTGATGCCAAATGAGCTGGGCTTAGCTCGGCTTAGCTCGGCTTGAAACCCGGCCCGGCACTACACGGGTATAGTTTCTGCGACGATGGTTGGTGGGAGGGTGGATTGTTTCCGCGACGATGAACTTCTGGGCGATGGTGGTTGGTTTCCACGGCGATGGTTTTCGCGACGTAGTCTCTGTAGTGATGGTTGGGCGGGAGGTTGGCTTCTGCGATGGTGTGCTTTAGCTCTGTGGCAACTCCACGGCGATGGTTTCTGCCGGCAATGATCTTTATAGCGATGGAGGGTGGGCAGGCGGGTGGTTGGATGGATGGACGCGACGATAGTCTCTGTGGTTTCTGCAACTATATTTTCTCTGTGGCCGGTGGCCTCGATGGTCTTTGTGCCACGGTGATTTTCCACTATTGGTAGCGATAGCGATGGTGAGTTTTTTTTTTTTTTTTTTGTGTTTGGTTTCTGTGACGATGCGGGGATATCCGCGGTGGTGATTTTCCGAGACGATGGTCTCTGTAGCAACGGTGGGTCCCATTCGATCAAGTAAATATTTGGTCGTCTCAGATATATATAATTATATAAACTGCGCGATTATTTCGGATAATATGATATTCACTTTTTTTGTTTATCCGAGAGCGCCAACAAATAATTGCCTTAATGTATGAAAACCAGGCTATCGTTTATCAATAACATGGTAACCCAGCTTATTATCTTTTTTTCTTATCTCCATAATGCATCAAAAGTTCAGAAAGTAATACGCAATGCTTTGCAATTTATTTAAACACCAACATTATAATTAATAACTCGGGAGACACTTTTAGTTTTGTTGTATATGATTACTCGAATAGAAACAACATCCAGATCCATCGCTCCTTAAAAAAAGACCGCCTCCCCAACTGAAACTCTTCCATCTCCGTTGAACCAGGACCTTGCGGGAGCCGATGAATTTTTTGTACTTGAGCGCTTATCCCTGATTTCATTACTGTTCTAGTAGCTACACAGCTGGAATTCTGGGCCATCCAGACCCTTGATCCAATTTTCGATAGATTCTTGAGCTCGCCTTACGTTACCAACCATGGTTTTGGTCCCAGTCGACGGATTTGAGGTTAAGCTCATCATGTGTGTTTGAAATGACAAGATTTGATGCAGTTCTATCCAAGTAGTCAAGCTTGACTACCTATTTGTTAGGCGGTTTGTACCGTATTTTCCGACATTAGTACCCCCCCCCCCCCCTTCTTTTTCACGAAGAAATGGATTAAGGCCTCCTTTGCAACGAAGAATTAAACCAAGATTCGGTTCCCTTAATTTGTTAATTTATGATGATAAACACAACGCTAACTATCTTCAAAACGATTTACATCGTGAAATACATTAGGAACTGGCTCCTCCTTATACCCCAAACCACAATTAGTACCTCCCCCTCTTTTATACCCCCCTCTAACAGTACCTCCCCATATCGGAGAAATGGATTAAGGCCCCGGGTACTAATGCCGGAAGAATACGGTATTTGGTATTTCAATAACTATGGCTCTCCGCCTTTAATCTGTGTCCATAAACATATTTTAAGTACCATTAATTTAAATACAAATGGCGTTCTTGCCTTGGTAATTTGAACTCTATATATGTTTGCAGAAAGGAATTCCTGAGAAGAATATAGATGCTGTCACGGTGGTGTTATTTTTTGTCGAAATCAGTATAGCTGACATTACGTTGGCTCATCAGCTTCTGGTGTATAAGCATAACAATAGTGAAATATCGAAAAGCTCCAACGATATCGTCTGTAACAGTCCAAGATAGCTAGCGAACTTGGAATCTTTAGATGTTTGTTTTCGGCATACGTAATATCGCATGGTTTTTTGCGTCATCCCGCTGCGGAAGTTACACGCAGTAATAAAACAATGCAGGTTAATATCTGAGAAGGCCCTCTTGTGTGCATAGATCAAATCCCAACACTACATACCATGTCCCTTAAGTGGCAACGTATCATGTGGGATCAACTTATAGTTTATATCGATATTTGGTGCCGAATTGAGCCCTTCGAGGATGTCGACTACAATGAGTTGGCGAACATCCGGAGCAACGTTTCCGATATTTCCAAATTTAAAGGGTTGCTTGGTCGGTTAGATCATTCTAAACCCTGATAATGCCAGTTACAATGTGATAAGTGTAAAAGGAAGGTTACTAAGAATATGACAGTATAAAAAACTTATGACCTTAGTTACTCACCTGAAAATATTCCAAGCATAAAGACGGCCTGAGCATCAGCATGTGGAGAAAGACAGTAGCCATTGAAATGGGATATTATGAGGTGTTTCTCGACCTCATAACTTGAAAACGCATATCATCACGACTGAGGCCACAGATCCCGGCGAGTTCTAGCTTGCTTGAGACGTTCGTCCCGATATGCTCCAAAAATCCGTGGTCGATCAATCAATCATGTACGTACGATAGAACCCGCGCATCAAATCAGACGCTATGCCGGCCAGGTCCATCTTATTGAAACCATTGGTAGCGTCATTAAGTGAGTGGCAATATTCCAGTTATAAAACATTTTTGGATCTTTTGATAACCTATGAGGGACTTCACAGTCGTCCAGAAATGGACTCTGCCTTGTAAAGAGTCTCACTATTTTCAGAAATTGACTGCCAAAGGAATCGTATTCTTCAGCCAGGAGGTATATCTGTAAGAGAATAAAATATCCCAAGCATTACTGAAGCTATAGTAATAGTATGACGAGAGCTTCCATCAGTCACTTACCCCATGCGCGCCAGCAAGCCTATTGCCATTATGATCGACTTCTTTAAGCACAGTTACATACAGAGAAGCTCGAACCTTGTCCCTTTAACCGTCGAAATTGGAAATTGGATCCACGACGCGTCACGCGCAAAAAAAAGATGCTAATATGTTCAAAGAAAAAACAAAAGTTCAAAATGATTATGATTTTCGGCGCATCCGTAATCACAATTTACAAAAAATGAAGCAGAACTCACATTTGACATCCTTTTGTTGCATTGGCCAGAAAGTATAAGTCCGGCATTTGGATGTAACTTTTTTATCTGACCGTTGAGACTTCAAGGCGGAACACGGTAAACGAATAGATTGGAATCGAGCACCACAGAGCATGAGCTGAGAGAAAGGTCATGTCGTTAGAGAGAAAAAAAGCAGCCAGGCAAATTTGCTCGCGAAAATATAAATAATTATATAAAAAAATAAATATTTGGTAACTATAACACGCAAACGGCAAACGGGTCAACACAGTAAACGGCAACCTGCAGAGTGAGAGAGGGCAACTGCCACGGGATATCAAGAGCAGCCACGGCGGCAGGGACCGATCAACCATGCAGCTTGGGGAGTCCTCGGTTGTGGGCTTTAAGTTGCATTAACCACTGTCCTCATCATGTATTGGTAACTTTCCGATTGGGACCATATTCCTACTATTGAACATTAAACATTTATTCACCGACTGTGCTTAGCATCAACTAATTTTCATTTCGACCCAATTCATTAGAGAACATTCATACGATGGATCGTTTTCAAAAATGACACGTTCAGCCATCCTTTTAACATTGGCATTTAGCTTATGGTCATTCACGCCAATTCTGGTGCAATGACATTTAAATGTAAAGCCTGTCCTTGTGTTCGTAAAAATAAATCAAAGGAAAGGAGAGCTTCTGTACAAAGTGAAATCGCCTCTTTTTTTAAAATAAAATAAAATAAATAAAATAAATAAAATAAAATAAAATAAAATAAAATAAAATAAAATAAAATAAAATAAATCTGTGCACGATAATTGAACTTCTTCGCATTCGCCCTCCTATTAGCGATATTTAGAATGGGTGATTTTATAAAATTTCCAACACTGCATCCCAACACTGCATCAGAAAACCCGAAAGAGTATCCGTATTATAACTCAAGTATTCAGGTCGATTTAAATAATTTGAATACTTAATTAATATAGATGATGTACATGATAAGGTTTTATGATATACCAATGAACTTCTGCAGGAACTATGGAAATAACTAAGAGATATAATATTTGGCTACTTAAAGCCGAAAGGAGAACCTGGTCTTGAAGATATGAAGAGATGCGTTTGGTGAAGTTATCTAACGATTGCTAATATGTACTCTATGCTACCTTCCCTTGTCGCCATAGCCTATAGTATACACTATTTACTAAGTCATCGGCATCGAGCTGCTATATTATTTGGTAAATGTTCGCTGCGATGGTTCAGTATGCGACGGCGTCGGTATCGGCGTTGCGCTAGACTTGTTCGGTGCATACGGCATTCCAGTCACGCTTGTTTTTGCAGCCCTTATTCTTGGTTGTCGGTTTATTCCCCGGATTAGGATTAACCACAGCGTTCCAATCGCGCTTTTCATTGCTGAGAATTGGGTCGGCGAGGGCGACGGGGGCAGGTTCAATTGGTGCCGCACGGACTACCAGGATTGTGGCCATTGCCAGCAGGAACGCGAATCTTAAGCAACGCATGTTTGGAATTCTGTTTGGAATTATGTGGTAGCCAAAGGAGAGTCGAAAAGATGCCGGAGAGGATAATGTTTTAGCGTGGTTTATATGGAAAAAGGCAGGTTCAGAATTTCCGGCGGCACGGAACGATTAAATTGTTGAACGTGTGAAAGATCGCCCCTGGCATCTCTACAAAAGTGCATCAAACATGAATGTCTGGCACAAATCAAGTCCATTGCCTTTGCAATGACAGGTTTGCGCCATGAAGATTCCCAGAATGTAGATTAAAGGCATTCTTGTACCCTCATGTGTAAATTCTCATGATCCTTTCCCGCTGTCTCTTCAAGATGCACGAACAAATGTTCTTCTATGGGGATCTCGTCGTGTTTGCTGCAGAGTTGGTTTATTCAATTGAGACCTTTGCAATATTCCTTCCCATGATGTTATTTCGCTTTGGTATTTATTATACTATTTATTGTTTATCAAAAACCTTGGAGATGCGGATCATTTACAACCAAGCTGATGCAAGTCCATATTCGGAATTGGATGGATTTATAATCGAATGAAAATACACACCCCGTGATTGGTTCCCCACTATATACTTTGTTTCTAGGGGGCAAAATTCACTTGGGAGTTGACGGATCACATTTTGGCATGGGGCACTCATCTCGGCCTTTCCTCACTTGGATGCTTCACAAAGATCGTCACGTTCCCCTGATTAGTTTTTATTAAGGGATGCTGGTTTCAATACTTTGTATACGTTGTAGGCTGGAGGACTTTAAGCAGTCCCTGATTCGCTTTAAATTTACTCCAGTCAAGGATAATATCCATCGAAGATGGACCATCCTAGCCTCCCACTTCTTCACTGTGATTCGTTAAAAGAGGAAGCCATTGTATTTGAAAAGTCGGACATTAGATCTAGCATATCAATTTAAACTACAACGTACAAACCCCTTAATAAATCGACACTCTCCTGATTCGGATTTTCGACGGGTGTAGGCCGCGCAGGCTTTTACCCTGATCTCTCTATCCTTACGCACAGAGAATTCAGAGACAAAGCGTGAGCAATATATGGCCTGAACCCGAAAATAAATAATCTGAAAAAGGAGTCACGTAACAAATAGATATCATTCTGTAACTGGATTAACGGGTTCCTATTTTTAAAATATCGTATTGAAAAATGCTTTATGCTCTCGAAACTTTTCGTAAAACTATTCTTTGAGACAGAGTAGAAGTTACAGGTTTTTCGGTTACATCCTTTTGGTTGGTTGCATATTCTCAAAGTTTGTTTATATCGATATAATTTGATGCTTTGAACAAAGAGTCCTTTGATAGGGAAAATGTGAATTTTCTGCTTTAGGTTAACAGCCTTGTCGGGTATACTTTCTCTGGCCTTTTTTTTTTTATTATTATTTCATTAAAGGAGAAAACAATAGGACAAAAGGAGAGATTGCTTAAGACCATTTGTAATCATATACATACAAGTTCTTTGTCTATCCCAATTATACTTTCTAGACACGCTGACAACCGACCCTGCATAATTATTGTTTCTGTTTTAACTTTGATTTTAGTGCAACGTGATGTTTTCAAAGTTTTATTACTACAATTAATTAGATTGAAGAAAAGTTTTGAAGATAATGCTTGCTTATCAAAAAGCCTTCCTTGAATCACTAGAACCATAACACTAATGACTTCAGTTTCCGTTGTTATTGACGCATTCGTGAGTGAAAAAAGAAATGTCTGCGTGGTACAAAGGGGTCTATTATTTTCATTGTGTTCATATTTAAGGAAATCGGAGATAAAGGGCGGAGTGCAACGTGATATTCGCTAATATACATGACACGCGCCTTGCGCAAATCCAATAAAACATTTAAAATAAAAAATCATTGGAATAAAGCCATAAGCCTTAAGACTCATCACTCAGAAGCTGAACCTTCACAATGTGACTAGACTACCATTGTGTACCAGTTCATGGACCCCAGCTAGAAAGCCTTGACAATGAGGATTCGTCTATGGACATTTGCGATGGGGTCAAGATTTCTCTATAGGAACGTTATATTCTCTGGGCCTGCAATGTTCCTATATGCCCGAAAGACCTTAAAGAGAACAAAGGCGGCTTCCCCTTAAGACTCATGCTAATTTCTTGGTCCTGTTGTAGCTTTTTACCGAAAAGTATACTATCCGCGGGCGTTTGAGCTACCAAATTCTTACCATCTTTCAAAAATAAAGGCTTTAATGTGTGATAAAACTCAGAATATATTTGGAGTGCCTGGAGGAGGTCGAGGGTACGGAAATACCGGGGCCTGGATGTAAGCGAGGGCTGGTGAAGTCGTAATATCGGGTGCGGTGAGAGTGTCTCCGCTTCCGGGAGCGAAACAAGCCGAAGGAAGAACAAAAATGACTAAAATTTACATATAAACCATGGATAAAATGGATTGCAAGAAATACTATTACACGGGTTACTCACAGTGCGAATTGGTCAATTGAGGAAATAGCGCCGTCGTTTGAGCGTAACAAATTCATACTCTTCGGTAGGCTAATGATGGAGACGTCACCGTTAGCCTTGTGTTCAAACTTAGCTTGTCTGGAGATTCGCGGCGGGTAGCATAATTATGTATTGAAGTGGTCCACCGAAACATTTGAGCCGATTTGTAAAAAGCAACCTGTGGTGAAGGCGGTTCGCCGAAATGTTGAAAAGAGCCCACAAGAAGAGGCAAGCTGTATTTATTTGTTAGTTGTCACCGGATTCTTGGATTGAGCACAATGCGTTCGGGGAAAAGGTTAAGTTGGCAAGTTGGCTGACATCTTTTTGTAACACGTGATCCCAAGCGGGATCTAGAGATCTAGAAATATTAATGTAATTAAATATATGCGGCAGTTTTTGCAGTTGTAATTTGCAGTTTGCAGTTTGCTGCTTGCGGCTTGCTTGCGATTTGTAGTGTGTGCAGTATACAGCTCGTAGCTATGCTGTCCAGCATGGGGCTTATCAACCAAAAATGGTTATTCAGGAACTGATGATGTAGCATAATTTTCAAGAATAGAATATTGTGATGATATTTAAAGTAGTATCCTACTTATGGCTAAATTTGATTGTTAACATTCACCTTAAATATTTAACAAAATTCCTTGTCATAATATTAACTACTTCGAACTTTAGACGACGAACTCAATCCAGATTAATCTTTGTCGCAACATTCGGTATTATTACAAGTGCCGTAGAATTAGACGTTGAATTTCAGTATTGCATACTCCTTGGTACAGAATTTTCGTGGTGTAAGGTTGCTTGAGTTCGGATCCCGATAACTGTTTCTGCGGATCTGCCCAAAATGGTACATGGCCACATCCACCCATAGATAGGTCATTTAATCATACGTCCAGAAAGCAACACATACACCTGCATTGACCGGAATACTCATCCAGATGGGCTCGATCATCTCATATTTTGTCTCAATCTCTTGCAGATCATCTCACACTTTTGGTTTAGATGCAAAGCGGATTAGCCATCAGAAGATGATTGTCGTGCAGTAAATTTTGGCACCCGCTGGTGCGACGGCCTATGTCATCAATAACCAGTCTTGGCTACATTAATAATGGAATTCCGAATAAACAAGAGTAAGTTAAGCTTCTTGACACAAACCTTCGGTTGAATAAGAACAAGCCTGTAAACAAAAGGGTGAACTCCAGTCTCAGCGCATATACATTTCTGTTGTAGACGTTTTAGGGCTTTCGATTGGGAGATCTTGGTGACTGGGGGTTTTGCGACGTAGAGAACGCCCCGAGTTATTTTTTCTTTCCCCGAATAAATTACCTGAATATATAATTATGTATCACACAACCCGAGAAATCCTGGGCGGAACACCCAATCCACCTCTCTGCCTAAAAACTTTACTTTCGATGTAGCTCACGTGATTGTTTCGCTTTGTCAATTTTCTGGGAACGTGCTATGGGAACTTAACCCTATCATAACGCTACAATTAAAATTAAAAGTGCCACTGGATCTACATTTGCAGTAATCTACAATACCGACTTTCAATCTATGTTCATAGATATCCCTATAATCTCTTGACCTCTGCCCATCTTCTCATGAAAATAGAGCATAGTAATGGTTAATATAAACACTGACACTCTTTATATCGTCATCCTCAGCACCGTCTGGGTCACGGGCATGTATTGCATTTGGGTGAGCTTGCGCATGTTCATCGTCCGACGCCAAATCACCCAAATACTCTGTCTATCCACGGCACTCTGCGGTGGTTCCTCAATAACACTCGGCCTACTGTTCACGATCATGGACAACGGCTCTTGTCTATGGATGACTTTTGGCGCCTTGCTCTTTCAGGGATGCTTTTCCAGTTCCACTCTCCTTTTGCTGGCTTTCGCCAGGGCTGTCCTTGTAAAGAACTCGAGCAGGATTTGGCTCTACATTGCTGGCGGGATGCTAGTAACCGCAATGCTGGGATGTAGCTTCGGCTTAGTCGCGACGATGACGGACAGACGAATACCGCTGGATAACAGCTGTGTTCCGAATGTCCGGCCAGAATTTATGGCGAGTAGTGCATGGTTAAGCTCTTGGGAGGACCCTCTTATAACGCACAGGCTAACCTCTTGATAATATCCTTTCCAGGTGGCATGGTACTCTTCTGTGATTATAGGATGCATGAGTCTCTCGACCGTCTTTTTATACAAACTCCGTCGGACGCTCGCCTCCGTCCCCAGTAACAACAACGACATTAGCTCCATCCTGCGCTTCATCTCGGTTTCATCGTACACCAAGGCCATTCTTGCCTGCATATCCAGTACCACCTTTACAGCACTGCTCCTCGCCAACATCACTGACAAGTACAGCCTTGCCCTCTACTACAGCGACATGGGCATTAATATGGCTCTTGTTGTCGGCACCACCAAGCAAATCTTTGATGAAAACATCCTTCAGCAGACCCTCTTGCCCCAGTGCAACACCTTTGAAATTTTGATCCCTGACACAAACGGCAGCCTTACAAAACCGGTTGCGACGAGTTCATCAACGCTGTCGATAATTGGAGGGAGCGCCGTCCTCGGTGATATCGAGAAGGATAACTACGAGATGCCGACGATGACAAAAGAGCACGTCATTGGGGTCAAGGAAGCACAGGCAGTAGCCATGCCACCCGCTGTGTATCCGACCATATTGAAGCCACCGTACAGGCCGCGAGTATTGCGCGGTGCTCGAGATGGGGCAACGATATCGAGCGAGAATGCTCATATTATCAGTGACATTAGCGAAGTAGACATGTAGCCTCTTGGGATTTAGTATTGATTATCAATCAAAACAGTTTTTCTTCCATCTTCAACTACACTATCATTTCTACCATCATACATACATTTCTGTAAAAAACATTTCCATGTCAACATAACTCTATGCATTTTCTTTTTTTTTCTTCTTCTATCTTTACTCTTGTAAATTATTTTTTATATTCAGAAACAGATCAGGAATCTTTGTAGAGATCAAAAGTGCAAATTATGAAGATGGCGCCTGTAAAGGCATATGCCCTCCGAAAAATAAGTGAATAAAAGCAATTCATCACCAAACCGAAACGGCGTACGTACTCAGAGCGTACATTGCGTACCTCAGGTATACAATATCGTACCTGTGGTATGCGGTACCTAGGTACGCGATGTACGCCGTTCCGGTTTGATGATATTGTACTATAAGCAGCAATCGTTCCGAATTAATTAATTATATGGAGTGCAATTAAAAGAGGCGTAAATATAAGTCTTTTTTTTTTTTTTTTTTTTTTTTTTTTTTTTTTTTTTTTTTTTTTATTATATCATTTTTTTTTTTTTTTATTTATTAAATATATTAATAATTGGTCATTCCACATATATATTGGTTG
>RBNK01002237.1:7500-11655 GCA_003990785.1 Endogone sp. FLAS-F59071 | reverse complement strand
ATTTCTCCAACCAGAGAATATCCCCATGTGTCTTTTTAAAAATCAATACTCAATTCTGGAGCTTGTATTGCCTTTCTCTGACTCATCGACAAGTGAGCAGGACAGAAAGCAGTCTTGGAAAGCCATTTGAGAAGCTGTTGCTGTGCTTGTCAAGTTTTCCTTTGTGACAAGAACATGTCTGGAAACTGAAGATGGCGAGGAGAACCCAGCAAATAATGTGCTAACGATCCACCGTCTTGTTCAAAAAGTCATTTATGACACGATGAAAAGTGATCAAAGATCACACTGGGCACATAATCTTGCCACCGCACTTAACAAAGACACACAGTATGATAACTCTGCCATATATGCTCTTCGCACTCATAGGATCATGGATGCTTATCTTTCCCACATACGTCATTTTGTTACAATGCTCGACATCCCCAGCCAGAGACCATTCAAATCCAAAGACCTTAGCTTGCTGCTAGATCGAGTAAATTGGTACCTTCTTAAACACGGGAGATATTCTGGCATCGAAGAACTCGTGCTGTACAAACGGTTGCTGGCGATCCGCGAAAAGTCATTGGGATCAGAGCACCCAGACACTGCGAAGTCACTGCAAAATTTGGCTATACTCTACCACGACCAGGGCAAGTACAGCGAGGCCGAGCCGCTGTACAAACGATCGCTGGCAATCCGCGAAAAGTCATTGGGATCAGAGCACCCATCCACCGCTGTGTCACTGCAAAATTTGGCTACACTCTACAAAAACCAGGGCAAGTACGACGAGGCCGAGCCGCTGTACAAACGGTCGCTGGCGATCTGGGAAAAGTCATTGGGATCAGAGCACCCATCCATCGCTACTGTCACTGCAAAATTTGGCTATACTCTACTTTAACCGGGGCAAGTAAGGAAGTTCTTAACGTTTTCCGCGCACACGACGTCTCAGCGGCGAGACCTACAGATCCGGCGTTTAGTGTTTTAGTGTTATAATTATTTTATTACATATCTTAGACCCGGGCTCCGCACAGTCTTTTGAAGGTTGCACACTCCTTCACATAAAAAACGATTCTGGGCATAGGCATGTTTTAAGATAGAAAATGATACCATCCCAGTCTGTTTCGGTTTCAACTGCTATTGAATATGCATACAATTGTTAGTACGTAGGAAAAAAAAAAAAAAAAAAAAAAAAAAAAAAAAAAAAGTAAGCTACCATATGAATGTATATTTATATTGGGCTATTATTTTTGAAGACGGACCGGACCATTGATGAAAGTAGCAGTCATATTTTTGCATCATGACGTCTGATAAAAATAATCACCCAAATATAAAGAGTGAGTTTCTTGGGAAAAAAAGAAAAAAAAAAGAAAAACCTCATCAATATCCGGTGTGTGTACATAAGTTAAGCGTCGATTATCTCCCTTACAGATATTTGTCCCCGACAGCCGTAATAAAGCTTGAATTCTCATCAACCCAGTTTATCTTATTCAAACATATCGGACAGTAATTTATAAAATAAAAATATACTAGTTTGTCAAACAATGGTCGTTTTATCAGATTTCCTTTTTGTGCTTTTGTGCACGGGCAGCAGTTAGAGCCTGAGGCTTGCGAAAAGAAAGCCCTTAATGATTATACATTTTATTTAGTAATAAAAAGTTTATTGATAACCATATCGCATTATTCTCGTTGACATGAAAATTACATGGGAGGACATACGAGATAGCAAGGATTCGAAAACAAAAAATGGAATCAAAAACGAAACGAAACGAAACGAAACGAAAGCGAAAACGAAAAAAGGCTTAAAATGGGTTCGAAAATAAAAAAGGATTCGAAAAACGAAAAGGGTGGGCTCGAAAAAAATAAAATAAAAAAAGAACAACGAAGAAAAAAACGGAGGGAAGGACATAAAGGGGACCATGGAGCGGAAGCTAGAAACAAAGGAAACAAAGATAGAAATAAGCATTGAGCTATCTGCAACAATCGCAAAGTTGCAAGGAATCTCCGCGGGAAATTAAATCCGCAATCAAAAAATAAAAATAAAAAATTTAAAGACACAGCATACATACAGCATATGAGGCCGAGGCAATAGAAAAGCCACAATGTTTCCATGTGATAAACCCAAGTGGCCTTTTGATTGCCTCGACCTCGTATAACCGCAACCACTCAAAAATACTATCCGGCTAGAGCTTTATGTAGCGCCTCCTCCGAACCGTCCTCGCGCACGATGATGTGACTGGTGCCCTGCTCCTGCACCACGAGCTCACCGACACTGCGCTGCGGGAACTTATCGACATCAACGCGATGCATGGAACCGATGGCGGACCCAGTATCGCCGTGGATCGTACGGCCCAATTTGATGCTCTTAGCGAGAACATTGGTACTGTCGTCGTCGTCGCCGTTTTCGTCGTCGTCGTCGTCGTCGTCGTCGTCGTCGTCGTCGTCGTCGTCGTCATCGTCATCAAGATCAACTATCTCTGCCCCTTGAACAAGGACTATCTCTACCCCTTGAACAACGCTCTCCAACTCATGCCTTGCTACAATCTCTGCGAGCCCTGTCACCACCGTCTCTGTGGCCGGTATCCTTCTATCATTCATCATAGCAATCTCGCACAACAGCTCCCACATAACCCAAGGAAAACTGAACTTGATTGGCTCGGAGTCATTCGCTCTAGCCCTCGCAACCTCGGATGGGTGATACGTGACGTAATACCACGCCGCAGCTTTGGCTTGGCGCGCGGCGTTTATGTCCAGTGCCGGAACGGAGCCGCCTTCCGAGCTAAACTCCTCATCGAACTTCTTTGCAAACTGCGCACGGAAACTGCGCGATGCATCCATAGCCTGTTTGTGGAGTTCGTACTCTCGTTTCTTACCCGACTTGAGGTACTTCATAATGTAACCCGACACGATCTCGTGTTCGGTACTAATACCGTGTTGGTTCTCTAGCGCCTGAATTCCGCGGTCATATTTGCGTTTTTGCCAGCGGGCGTCCATCACGTATCGTTCGAAGCCCGTGACCATCAAGCGTGAGTCAAAGTAGATGTCATCCGTTAGTGTGTCCTTATACTCCTTGTAGTCTGACGTCTTGATGGACCGGTAGATTTTGCCCAAGACCTTCTTAGATTCGTACATAGCCTTGTCCTTTTTTTGCATAAAATCTGGGTATGATTTGACCCTTAACTCCCTGGGAAATATTGCTGGTTTCCCGGTTTTCGGGAAATCTACGGCATCGTGAAACATGCATCAAAAAGGGAAAATAATAAACAAATAAGAGCATATGAGCTGCTGTGCTTCAGTCCTGAAAGCAAGACAAACATCCGCCCACACTGCGGTACACAGACACAAAAAGAGCGCCCGGTATACATACCAACAGCGTCAGAATGAAGCTGCGCCAGCCGAATGCATTTGCCATCTGCAGCGCCCTGCTCCGACATATCCGCACGTGCGAGGTGCGCATTGGCAATCATGCCGAGATTGTCGCTCACAATATAATTCACAAAGAACTTTTTGATATCAGTGATGCGAACGTTATCGACCGTGTTAGGCTTGGGGGGCTTGAAGTCCATGGGCTCTGCGGTTTCTTTGGGAATCAGTTTTGGATCCCAAATTACCCTGGAGGAAGATTACATATACCAGTGATATATACCAGTGATACAGACGAATTGTCACAGAAAATCAAAGCAGGCATAAGTATAAGGTACAGAAAAATGAAGTCGAGAAACCACCACATAAGGGAAAGAGAAAGAAAAACTTACGTGTAATCGTCGCCGTCCAAATCGCCACCGCTACACATGCTAGGTATACTCCTGAATCCCTTGGCGGAGAACACGACGACGTCCTTAAGGTGGCTGAGCTTTTCACACTTGACCGCCTTGACGACGCGTACGTCGCCCGGATGGAAACAGGGAACTCGTAGCACAATGCATTCGGCCTCGATGCATTTGACCTTCGACAGGTCGTTCGGGTCGCTGATCTGCACAAATATGTCGTTCTCCTGTAAGGTCTCCGTCTCATCGAGCACGCCGAGGAGAAACGCGCCCCCGGGTACGAGGATTTTGGCCTTCTTTTTGAGGTCCCTTAGCATAGTGACACGGAACAGCCGTATTAGGTTGATAATATAAGGGTCCCCGCGGACGAAGAATCCTGAGCGGATGATGTGCGTCATGGCACACGCGGTAC
>RBNK01002237.1:0-2500 GCA_003990785.1 Endogone sp. FLAS-F59071 | reverse complement strand
TGCGAGTTACCGCCCTTGCCTTCCTCGTCCTTATCCTTGTCGATCTCCTTCTCTTTACCCTTGCCCGATCCCGACGGCGCGGCTGACGGCACGAAAACAGAGTTCACGTTCGCATTCACGCCCTTGCCCAGATCTTTAATGTGGGCGCTGATGGCCGCGCGCATCTCAGGTAAGCCGGTGGGAACCCGAGAAAATAGTTTGTACATTCTCGAGAGGTCTGGGAGTGGATATTGGGACATAATCGAGAAATTATAATCCACCACGGGAAATGAGTGCAGAGTATTGATTATTGAGAGACATGCATGTTAACGACACGAGAGTATATTTTGAAAATACTCAATACCCAAGATTATCTTTTAATACGTACCGTCAATTTTATCGTTTGTCAACATGGGAATTAAACCAGAGTTTTCCATCTGAAACCCAATCAATGATTGAACGTCAAAAACTACTTGAAAACAACCTATCGTATCAATATATACGTATTCATATGCGCAATAAATATTTTAAATTGTTTATTTTACCTCCATGATAGTCTTGACGTGATTTGTGATCAACTCCTCTTCAACAATACTGCGGATCTTGGGCTCAGTCATACTGGATAAGTAATGCCGTGTCCGCTCCTGCTCTTCGTTTAGCCGCTTCTCGACCTGAAAATATTGAATGCATACGGTTCAATCGTAATTTAATTGAACAATGCATATCCCCAACCTCCATAATTATCACAAGTCATAAACAACGTCCTCCTCTTCCTCCTACTCCTCCCATATTCGGATCATAACGCTTGTACACCCACCTTTTTCATATACTCTGGCGCATCGCAATCCCCCACCAACATCTGACTTTCGACCTTGTAAAATTCGGCGCTGGTCTTGAGATACGTCCCCTCAAAATCGGCGACGTAGACACTATCATTGTGCTTTTGGTCCACAAGTTCGAGAAGCATGTCTACTGCGGACTTGATAGCACTACGATCAATGACCTCACCCTCGCGCTCGTGCTGAATCTGCTCGAGCATCACCTGGCGGAGGTGCTGCTGGATTTGATAGCGCGGGGAGCGGGCAACTGTATCGCGGAAGAGGTCCAAACCAAGATCGTAGACGACTGGTATATTGTTGGTCTTGGCGTATACACGATCCTGATAAAAGGAAATATTGTGAGTTTAAGCTCAATGGTATTGGCGCTAAAATATTGCAAAGCCCATGATCAAGAAACCAAAGATCGCGTACCATATACATCAATATGTCTCGAATCATCAGCATGCACGTCGTATGCTCCTCCCAAACCTTCTTTAGAACTTTTAAGAACGTCGCTCCACTGTCCGCCGACGTGCCTCCCGCGCTTCTGACACCGGCCCCGCCCGTCCCGGCTCCGACCCCGAATGCCGGCACAATCTGCTCACGGGACACATCCTCGAGATGCTGGGCAATGACGTCTCGCACACCCAGGTATAGCTTGTCGCCGCTCTTGTGCAGAACCATGTTGTAGGCATTGCGATAGAGCTCCTCAAAAGAGAGGGTCGAGGCATTTTTGCGGTGGATTTGGCGGATAGACTGGGCAAGATGGTCCCACGTTTCATTAACGTGCTGTTCAGGGCCGCTCTGCTGGGAAGAAAGAGTTTTGAGATTTAAACTAGTGTTGAACAGCATTGGAGCATTGGACATGTTGGAGTACATCTGAAGCACAGCCTTTGACTTCTGATCGCTTCACAATGATTCAGTTTCGCTCCCTTGTTGCTACGATATTCTATTATTATACCTGTATACTAGTGGTGACGCCGCAGTTTGTTGCCGACTATAAAAGGCTATTTATTTATTTTTTTCTCACATGGCGAGACAATGCTTGGAATTTGAGAGATTCTCCCACCACGGCACCGCCGCCATTGTTCCCACCCACACAGTTATACGTACGGGTTTCTTAATTGCCTTAATCTTGCCCCTGGGGCGAGTTGAAGGGACGACCCTGTTGGCGGTTGACGACGACATTGTAAAAGGGCAATGAACTCAAGGGGGGGTTAAGAAAGAATGTTGATTGTGGGTTACTTCCGTGAGAGAAGGTGGGTTGGGGTGTGTATGTCGGAGATGGGGGGGGTAGCGGGATTCCGATTGTTTGGGAGTGAAAGAAGTTTTGTGGCCATTCTCCCAGTCGCTAAGTCATGATAGAAGTCACCGGCCTGTAGTCTGACGTAGACACTCGTTTTTGGTGCGATCACGGTGGTCTTACACACAACTGAAATTGGCCGGGATGCACGAGACTAAAGATGTGAAGATTGTTTTCGAATTCCCCCAGAGACACACTCACACTCTGCTTGCTTGACAGACCTTCACAGAGTCAACCCAAATCCGTATGTAGACCGCCAGAGAGGCGTTTGAAAGTCGGACTGCTTCAAATTTAGTATACATGTACATGTACAAGCCTGGCTTTCAACCCCGTGGGAATCTAAACATTCGCTCTGGCTGACATTTCTGTATATTGACGTTTCGACTGTCTGGTTAAAAAA
>RBNK01002236.1:0-11660 GCA_003990785.1 Endogone sp. FLAS-F59071 | reverse complement strand
TATAGATTAAATTATTAGTTATATTTAACTATTATATTTTATATTTGCTTTATTATATATTATTTAGCTATTAAATAACTATCTTTACTTAACTCTTCTTATATAAGTTTCTAGAATAGTAATATAAGAAATATATAATATAGTTTATTAAGACTTTTTTAATTACTTTATTAAAATATCTAAAATTCAAATTAAAGCAGTTTTTAAATATATTATAATAGCTGACCCTCAACTTGCCTAATTTCTATAAATTTGATACTACACTCAATTTGGAGTTACTATAACCTTCTATCTCCTTCCATTTTAGTTACTTATAACAGTTATATATTTCTGCCTAATGACTTTTATTTCTGCAATATAACATTTTTATCTGCAAATCATCACCACCAGAGTCATTACACATCTTCACAACAATTAGATTATATTTTTATAGTGAATTTCTTCTTAGTTATTCCTTAGTCTTTTGATTTATATAAATACCCCCTCTATTTCTATCTAAATAAATCAGTTTGCACAGAGAATAGTTGCAGCACATAGCTATTAGTAAGGATATGCAAATGAAGATATTGTATCTATAATTCTAAGCATTCTTAATATATACTGAATAATTAGTTATTAATATATTTATCATATCTTAGTACTAACTGGCAGGAGAGTTATCGAAAGACTAACTCTTATATTCTTATTCAAGTAGGACCAAACTACTCCCTTTAAGTAATAACAGTATACCTATAGCAGAAGATAGTATTATTCAAGATAGATTACCAATAGATACCCTCACTTTTCATACAAAGAAGATCACTAAATAGCTCTGGCTCTAAAGAAGAAGAATTTATTATATCTGATCTATCTAATAGTGACTATAGTGAGATAAGAGAATCCATCACCTCTCTTACAATACATAATAGGTTATCATCAGACAAAGAATCTTCAATCAATTTTAGTGGTAACTTATAAGCATTATTTTACAAAACATCTGATAAGGAATCAGATGACGAACTAAAAGTCAATATATATGAAATAATAGAAAGACCACTAACCTTCACTAGTTATATACTAACTAAATCAATAATCAAGTTTATCAAAGACTTGCAGATTTACAATATAATCTGGTAGTTTACCAATGTTGCAAAGGTGAACATTCTAGAGGTAGTCTTGCAAGAACTAGTTAAAATAGTATTGTGAGGATGAGACTCTGGAATCGGCTAAGTACGGAGGAGATAAGGGGGCTCAATCAGGAACCAGTAGCTGGGCTAAAATCCGTACTGTAGGTAAAAACCAAAGTAGAGAATAGAAGTCGTGGAGGAATGATACTACGAAAATATTAAAGTGTATGTTTTAGAGGCGCTAGGGAATATTAGTCCCTTCGGATGTGTATCAGTAATCAATTATCTGTTAGATGTCAAAAGGTTATTTCTCGGCTTGAATTCACTAAGCAATACTATTCTTCACCAGTTGCGTTCGGACTATTAGACTTGTATTGGGCTCAAGCTCAGGCAAAGATTTATTGAATGGAAATAAAGGGGGAATATTTATACAGTTTTGAAGAGGTGCTATACGGGTAGCTGCCCTGTTACTACTCTCAAAACTATTGGCTATTCAAAATATAAACTAATTATGAATTTATGTGATATAACGAGTTATATAAGTTATGGATTTAAGACAGTTAAAGATTTAAGACGGTTAAAAGATTTAAGATGGTTAAAAGGTTTAAGATGGTTAAAAGGTTTCACAAATCAAGGAACTGTTCCAATTGGTCGAAATCTCTTTGTAACACACGGATTTCTTCTTTAAGTTCCTCAAAGGCATTTTGAGACAGTTGGTGAAATGTGGATGGTCCGATTTTGGTAAGTCTTTTCAAGGCGGCTGGCCGAAACTGGAAGAGTCCATAAATTCGGAGGGCAATCCTTTGAGATTGGAGGGGAATCCCTTGATGTAGTGCTTGTTTGCATGCCTCTGCATGTCATCGGTCCCATATATGTTCGAGATCTTCTTCCCAGATCCTGGCAATCTTGTAGTAGGCCTGAAATTCGTCTTGTGTTTGTTGTTTCTAAGCAATGTCGATATTTTTCATTATTATTTGAGTCCTTCATAGGGCAGATCCTTCCTCAGGTAATAGTTCAGATGGAGGATCTTCTAAGGCTCAGTATGCTTCGATGACTCGGCTTCGGAGGTATTCATCATTGTTGAATCAGGGCATTTTTGCACTTGTATAAATCTTCTAGTCTCCTCTCAGTATATAACACTACAGTAATTACTACAGCAGCAAATGGAGGATTCAATATAGAGGTAGGTAGAGCAAATGCAGAAGTTAATATTAGAGTAACTTATATCAATACCATCACTTGGTTGAGAGCTATCTATCATATAGCTAACATATAGTAAAATATAAAGAATTAGTTAGCATCAATATATCAAGAGATGAATAAAAGCTCACTTGCCTTCTATATGAAAATCTGATATGTAGTAGACCTTGTAAGATACCTAGCAGTTAATCAGGACCTCATTATTAAGCAATTTTTTATAAACAGACTTTACCAGAAAATTGCTATTCAAGTATGCTCCAGCTCAGTTGAATTGAATCACATACAGAAGGTTGACTATGTGTAGAGATATTGGGCTATATGAAACTTAGATCAAGACATAATATAGCAAATATTGCCAAATAACCTTCAAGAACTCTGAATAGCACCAGTGGTTATACTTACCATTGTGCCAGCTACAGTTAATTAAGGAGCAGCTTCATAAAAGGACTTAGCCATAAACAACCTCATCAAATAAATGAGCAAAATAACTATACATATCTTAGATCTTAAAAGGCAAATCAATATATAGTGATTAATCTAACGATTTATAGCAAATCTAATCTCTGCAACTAGATCAAATGCATATCTGATTAGAAACCCAAGGTGCTTTAGGTATAACTAAGTCTAGAGACTGCACTCAGCCAGATATGAGAGTATGTAGGAGATACAGAGAAAAAGAGCACCACACTTCAAGATGTATAATCAAAATAAGTAAGATTTCTTAACCAGTAACTTAAGGACAAACTCAGATAAATGTTATCATCTTTGAGGAAGAAGACTTTGATAGTATAGACAAGTATAGTTAAGTAGAAGCATTCTTAGCTATGCAGGAAAAACAAAAACTCAGATGTCCCAAGAAGACAGGATCTCCTTATATAATAAAAATCTTACAAATTGTACAATAAATATAAGAATATAAATTTAATAGTAATAAACAAGATAAGCTCTCCAAAGAAGAAGTCAACTGCATCATCTAAGAAGATATACTGATATCTGAGGTACTTATAAGTGAAGGAAACAAAGAGTGTAAGTTATGAAAATTTAAGAAATATAGTCATATATAGAAAGAAATAAAGAATATAACAATCCTAGTCAAAATAAGATAACTTGCTAAATTCCTGACATTCTAATAGCAAATCTGAAAAGGGATAAGTGATATATAACCCAGATATGAAATAGTAGAAATCAATGTAGCACAGCAGTCAGAGGATGATGAATTACAGAATTCATTAGCATATTTGCAATATCAGATTAAAGAAATCACAATGCCATGTATTATCAATACAGATGCTAGAGGATATATTATCAGTAAAACAATGCTCGACTAACTTAGATGGCAAATCAAAGAAGCAACAACTATGATAATTGTAGTGGTAGATGGACATATTGTAACACTGCTTAGCAAAGTATATAAATTACCTATCTGCTTTAGCAAGCTTATCATCCCAGTATCAGCAATAGTAGTTGATATAATGTTATATGATCTCATTATCAGAAATAATTAGTTGAAGAAGGTGTAAGTAATAATTGACCTTGGTATATATAAGATACAAATTACTTAGAAAGGATGTCATTATAAAAATACCTGTTAACTTGGAAAGAGAAGTCTACCTGCAAATGATAGAAAGTGATGATAAAAATAAACAAAAGAAATTCTTCATAATGCAGATTATATAAACTAACCAGAAGGCTAAGCCTCTAGAACAAAAAAGTAAACAGGCTACTGGGTTTAATCTCTCTACTATCAAAGATATTAAACTACAATCCAGAGAGTTATACATAGTCAGAATAGGAATTGCCACAAGGATACCCTAAAAACACTATAGTTAGATCAAACTAAGAAGTTCTCTTGCAATTGCCAGAATTACAATCAATGTATGAGTCATTAATGCAGACTATATAGGTGAAATCAAGATAGTAGTTATTAACTAACACTGATTTAATATAGCTAAGCTTTATAAAGGAAACTGAGTCACACAGCTTATCATTATACCTGTTTAGACTAGCAAAGTAGTAAAAGTAACCAGCCTTGAAGAAACAGCTAAAGGAGATAAAAGATTCAAATTAACTAGAGTTAACATTATAAAAATCATAACAGATCTCAAGTATACACCCAAGATGGCAAACAAGAAGGCCTATACATTTGGGGAATAACTCAGTGAAGAAGAAAAGAAAGAACTGAAGGTACTTATTTATGAATACTCTAATATTTTTGCAATAATTTTTGAAGAGATTAACTTGAAACTGCCAAAGTACTTCTATCATATTAATATCCAAGGATACCCACCAATCAAATATATACTATACTGAACACTATCTATATATATTGAATAGCAACAAGAAAAAATCAATGATATGGTCAAAGGAGAAATAGTAGCTGAAACAAATAGCCCATAGAGATTTTCAAATATTATTGCACTAAAGAAAGGACTAGAAGCTAGAACCTTCACTTTAAGAATATATACTGATTTTAGAAAACTCAATGACATTACTAAAAGAGATGCCTTTCCAATACTATAAATTGATAATATCTTTTTGAAAATACCAGTTTATACAAGTCTCTACACTACTCTCAATATGACCAGTGGATATTATCAGATAGAACTTAATAAAGAATTGCAGGAAACTGCCTCTTTTGTAATACTGCAAGATTATTAAAAATATTTATGAATACTATTTAGACTCAAGAATACATTAATAAGCTTCTAGAAAATAATGACTAAGATTTTTGAAAATCTCATTAGAAAGATATTAGAAAAATGGTTAATTAATCTATGAACTATTTTACTAAGAGCTGTGAACTATTTTACTAAGAGCTACAAACAAAATAGCTACAGATATGGATGCTAGTTATAGACTATAAACTATTATTGGTAAACAGCTGTGAACTACCCTAGAACTCTGCTAGAATAATATTGTGAACCTTGAACACCTCTAGAACAATATTACAAACAATGAACTAGCTAGAATAGCCTGCAAACAGCCTGCAAACAGTCTGTAAACAGCTTGCAAACAGCCTATAAGTACAGATACTAGTCATAGAGTACAAACTAAAAATGATTTTCTAATAGACCCTACTAGTTTATATTGATGATATTATGATATTTATGATAATATTCCTAAATCATATCAAGATACTATACAAGGTGTTCAACTAAATAAGAACTGAAGATCTTTATTTAAAACTAAAGAAGTATATATTCATCACTGAAAAAGTTATAATATTTAAATATATTATTGACAAAAAAAGAATCCAAACTAATCCAGTTAAAGTAAAAGCCATTACCAAATTCAAGTAACTTGCAAACTGAACTGAGATATATATCTTTTTAGGACTAGTCTTATACTACTACTAATATATTCAAAATTTTTCAAGTTTGGCTAAACTCTTGTTTGCAACCTTAATGAAAAGCTACAATTGGATAGAAATCGATGAAGAATAAAATGAACTCAAGCAAGAGGTACTCAACATATTGAAGAAGGCTTTAGCAACTATACTAGTCCTAGCAAAACTAAATTAGACAAGCCTTTTCAAGTTATATATAGATGTAAGTATAATTGAAGTAAGCATAATCCTTTTGCAAGATGATACTAAAGGCCTAGAACAAGTGATCTATTATATAAGCCAAGGAACTTGCAGTACTGAGAAGAATTACAAATCAACCAAATTAGAATATCTCACTATTGTCTGAGCAGTTAAGTGGTTTAGATATTACCTCATTAGATAGCATTTCAAAGTTATCATAGATCATTTGTTGCTTAAATGACTATTCAACAGACCTGATCTAAGTGAAATGTATATATGATAGATTATGATACTTCAGAAATATAACTTCATGACGAAATTTAGAAAAGGAAAAACAAATTAAAATGCCAATACACTTAGCAGAATGCTATTGGATACCCAAGGTGGGGTGCAAGAATGAATATAATACTGTACTACAATTTGATGATTTGGTTGATGAGGAGGGAAATTAGAGAAGATATAGAGAATTAAATGAAGAATATTTTATTAACTACAGAAAGATAGTATAAAATTTAGAACAATTTATTATATTATAAAAAAGAGAGATATATTATTCCAATAATTCAGAAGAAAGATGTATCAAACATTTTATCATTAGCATACAAATATCTGTTATCTGGACATGTAGGCTAGGATAATACTTTATATTAACTTAGGAATTCAGTATAATAGCCCAGAATACAAGATGATATAACTAACTTTGTACAAAACTACAGTATATATCAAAAATGAGCAAGAGCAAAAAATATACCTTAAGCTGCCTCTGTGACCATCAAAGCTAAGCTATTTTCACATATTAGAATAGATATTATAGGATCTATATCAGTAACATTAATAGGAAAAAGATATATTATCCTAGCAGTCGATTTCTTTATAAAATATCCAGAGACAATAGCAGTCAAAGATACAGATATACAAATAGTAGCTAAGTTCTTATATATTGATATTATCTAAAGATATAAAGTACCAAAGGAAATAACTAGCAACTGAGGCATGGAGTTTCTAAATAAACTAATCAGAGAACTCAAGCAGACTTACTATATCAAGTATATCTGAACAATATCATACTACTTGTAAGGAAATGATCAAACTAAGTATACCAACCAGATAGTCAAAAATGTTTTGGCAAAGATTATTGATCAAGAAACATCATGGGACTATTATCTTAATAGTATTCTTTTCACAGTTTGAACTATTTGTCATGTATCAACAAAGTTCAGCCCCTTTGAGCTTGTATATAGAAGATTGCCTAACTAGGAGTTTCACTATCTAAAAAAAGATATCAGAATATATAATAACTATTTATAAGCTTACATTGCATGAGATATCAGCAGGTTACAATTGATTCAAAAGAAGGTATCTGTATTTATTAATAAGGTACAGGAAAACAGTAGATGAACTAAAATAAGAAAGTAAATGCAACCTCCTTATATATTGGAGATCAAGTCCTTATATATTAAAACATTATAAAATCATTATAATTAGCTAAATTACAACTGAAATAAGAAGGACTATACTATATATAAGCTATAAAAGAGAGTATAATTTAGCTTAGAAGACTCAACAGTTCCATCCTCTCTACCCCAGTTTACTAAAGCAAAGCTAAAGTCTACTATACCAACAAGCACAGCCTAAAGAAGGATATATAAAAAGCTATAGAAGAAGTACTGTTGAAGAGATTTGAGACTATTGACTAGATACCTCTTGACCAAGAGGAAGACTCTGAAAGACTTCTCTTGCTTAGCCAGCAGTACTATGAGTGGTTATATCACCAAAATCATACAACCAATACTATAATCTGGTTCTATCAGGGTCAAGCCTGCAGTCTATATCACAAGTACAGAAAGCAAAAAGTAGTACTGTCTAAATTCATAAAAGACATGGCTGATAGAACCTATATGCTTTTCATTGGTTTTGAATAGCTTCTTTTAGGATTCTATAAAAAAACTATTAATATTTCTAAACTAATCTTTACTAAAATTATACAAATCTATTAAGCTATAGAAGAAGAGATTGCCTTACTGCCCTTTAGTTTTGAGGATAAAACCTTCTCAGTTGAGCCCCCAGATGTGATGGCTAACTCCCAACTTATCTGATTTCTATAAATTTAGTACTATGCTCAATTTAGAGTTATTATGACCTTCTGTCTCTTTCTATTTTTAGTCACTTATAACAGTTATTTCTGCTTGACAACTTTTATTTCTATAATATAATATTTTTATCTGCAAAATGTTACCACCGGAGTTATTATACATCTTTGCAACAATTGGATTATATTTTCATAGCAAATTCTTTCTTAGTTATTCCTTAGTCTTTTAATTTATATAAATACCCCCTCTAATTCTATCTAAATAAATCAGTTTGCACAGAGTCTTGGAATATCTTAATATCAGTTATAGTAAATCCTAAATAGTTGCAGCATGTAGCTGTTAGTAAGGATATACAAATAGAGATATCATGTCCATAATTCTGAGTATTCTCAACACATACTGAACAACTGGTTATTAGTACATTTATCACAATATACTCTCTTTTATATAATTAGTATAAATTTATAGTATAAAACTTTATAACTATATAGATGACATATTGATAACTATTATATTATCTTATTTAGTATAGTATAAATTATATTGTATTATTATATTGTATTACTTTTATTTACTATTATACCCTGTTCCCCATTCTTATTAGAAAGAACTAAGTGAGAAAATCATTTATCAGTTATTAAAATAGAATATCTGATAACTAGAAAGAACATCTTCAATAGCTGGAAATACAGACTCCCAACTCCCACCTGAACACCCTATCTCTGATGACCTCCCTTCCTATTTAGAAATATATACCAGCTCATCAGTGCATGACTGTTCTCCACTCAAAAAAAGCCGTTGGTAGAAATTTCGAGCATTCACGGGTTTGGTACCAAGATATTTAATTATTATATTCAGAAAAGGAATTATTCTCTTTCCAATAATAAACCTTTTTGTTATATAAACTTGATGAGTTTGTAGGGAAAAGACTTATCAAACAGATTAAATTATGTGAAATAACTAGAAAGTTTACAAATTACAATTAATTAATTTATAATTTCAAAAAACAAAAATAAAAATAACAACCCTTAAAGCATACCATCACCAGCCTATCCCTTGTATCCCAGAAAATCCATGTTGTCTAGTTCGTGCGTCTTAAGTTGCACGGTTTTGTTGTCATCTTTTGCTTCCTGCGTCATCAAGTTTGGGTCATATTTCTCAATATGCATTTCAAAGCACATGAATGATTTTCTTTTAACGTACCCCTCGACCTTCCACACTTTTGCCTCATACAACCGATGTCTAGATGCGATTTCCTTATCCGCCGATTGGGCGAGCCGTGAATGCGCACCGCACGTTCGCTTCCACATATGAGTAAAAAAGGTACATCCTCCGTAATACAAATATGTCAGAATCAGCCGCGTAATCATAACGGCAGCGTCCGAGTGGCCGCGCTCGGCTCGGCGCTCGAGACCTGGCTCTAGCAGTACCGACTGAATCTTAAGGTACGATTCGTAAAGTTCAAACAGTGACATATGATACGAGAATTGAATGTTAACGGCCTGGAGAAAGCTAAAACATGACCGCCAGGGCCTTTCGAGCGAGGTTAGGTGTATACTTGGGGGAAGTTCATCCTCCCATCGAGCAAGGACCTCGACCGACTGGTTGAGAGTCTCATGTGTTGGCCGCGTCGGCAGAGGATCGCTGTTCGGGTCTATTTGCTTGAGCTTAGCCCAATATAAGATATCATTAATGGCCTGTAACCTTTCCTCGGGCATGCTGGCCGTCGCGACGATCCTTAACTTGTAAAGCTGCACGTGCGGGACTATCATACTCTGGTTAGAATATTTGGTCTCTGTCGCGATTGAACTCTCACAGGCGACGATCCAGTCCCATGTCATAGCGTTCACGATATCCTCAGTGTCGAAAGTCGTTCTAGTCGGGTCACGCAACGCGTGGTGGTAGCCAAGATGGGTTGCGACTCTGTGTATTAGTCGAGAGTAAATGGCAGCGAATTGGGGCTGCTTCGTGTGAACACAGTACAGGTACATGTAGAATAAGGCGGATACCGTGTTTGGACATTGTTCGTCGGTATCAGCTCTGAACAGCTGGTCTCTGAACAGATTGCGTGCTTTGGAAAAGAATCTTGCAGAGAGTTCGCGACCAAATTTATTTGCGTCGATGCCAGCGGGTAGCAGGCGCAGTATGCTAGCAGCAGTGGCGTGATGCACAAGATAGTGGTGCGCGTTCAAAGCGCCAATGGCATAGCACAAAGTCCTAAAAGAGATGGATGATGGTTCTGGGGTGTGCCTAGCTATGGCAAACCGTGCAATAATGACGTTACTGGAGCCACAATAAACTGGATGCCAGACTATAAAGTTGAGAAGGGCTTCCTCCACTTCTGTATTGATAGGAAAGGACTCGGTATGACACTGCATGTTCACCGTATGAACAGTGATGAACAGTCCGTTTATAAATGTGAAGGGGTTTTTCGATCTTCGCATTAAATATGAATATGGGAATCTCGACGTTGGGGCACGGTGAACAATTCTGGCGGAACCAGAAAGGAACGCCAATATCTCGTAGAATTGGCAAAAAGTGGAAAACTCCAACTGAGCCCCGTTATTGGTCAACGATATAGTCCACGGTGCACTTTCGGTCACCTCAACCTTGAAGCCGGTGCCTCGAACGAACTCTGACTCGGTCCGGTTATTCGCCCCCGCGTGCTTGTTAGCAAATTTGCCGTCGTTATGACTATACGAGGGCACCAGACGCATGGTGCGCGCCACCGACATTCTCCACTTTATATACTCCATCTCGGGCTCCAGTATGTACATTGCATGTCTTAAAGCGACCAGCTAGTCCGATAACTTGGCCGCTACCTGATCCGTATACAGGCATACAAGATTGGAATCCTTGCATTGAAAGCATGTGGGCCTACGGCCATCACAGCGGCGCTTCCTGTTGCGGCAGAGCAGGCACGGAACGACCACGTTGTCTGGCTCTTCCGTGTAGTCGTTCTCGGAGGCGTTCTCGGAGGTGAGCTGATATTCATCAGAGGGTTCGTAAGAATCTTGCGTCACGGGAATAGCGGTGCTTTCCATGGATGAAATGCTATATAGTCTAGGAATTTGTTGCACGATGCGAAGTTGGTTTTAAATGCTCACATAGACCTCCAAGCCTCACACTATGATAACAGAAGAGTATGGCTGGGGTAACCAATTATGAGAACAGCTGACATAACTACATACATAATCAAGCCCTGTTATCCTATTTAGGAATTCTGGACGATCTAAGTCCGAAGGCCAAATTTTGTAGAAAGGCAAAACTACGAGAATGACGGTAGGTATGCCCAATATAAAAGAGAAAGAGGTGGCTTGTCGATGTCAAACCAATCTAAATAATCAACCCCGTCAAGCAAGCTGGTGTAAATGAGTGAGGAAAGAAGGCATATGTAATTAATTATAGTATACTTTCCTCTGTACTTTTGTACGTTGTTGTATATCGGCCACCATAAGGTACTTTTCCCCACCCCTTTTTCTTTCAAATCAATCCGCGCAATACAATAATAAATTGTTTTTAGACGGATTGGTCACATGGGCAACCACACTAGTTTTGAACAAGTTTTTTTTTTTTTTTTTTTTTTTTTTTTTTTTTTTTTTTTTTTTTTTTTTTTTTTTTTTTTTTCTCTTCTCTTTTTCTCTTTTTTTTTTTATTAATTATTTTTTCTCTTTTTTTTCACCTTTTTTTTTTTTTTTTTTTTTTTTTCATTTCGCATTATCTCATGTTTCTTTTTTT
>RBNK01002235.1:0-11661 GCA_003990785.1 Endogone sp. FLAS-F59071 | reverse complement strand
CAAAAAAATCTCTCTGTTACGTTAAAATTAGATATGTTCTCTATTGGTATATATAGTTTTATTTTTAATTATTAATGTCATTCCATAGGAATAGAAGCCGTTCGATTATAGACGAGGTGCACTATATATCCTGTGTGACTTGAAGGGCCATCGAGTGGCTCCTTAGATAAAATGAACGAGACACTACAGATAGGATCGACTTCTTGGTTGAGGGTATATGGTGGCTATTTAACACATCAAAATAATCGGGTATGTGCCTCCGATACTGCATAATAACAGCGACTGTAAATAACGTCCCTTTAAGGCATGAGGGTAAACCTCTCAATATGTACAAAAGCGGCCCTGATCTTTTCGACCATTGACCACCGAACATTCTATCTATCAAGTTTCTGGATGGATTTCATGAAGAATTAACTGTTTTTTTTTTTTTTTTTTTTTTTTTTCCAAGTTGGGAATAACTGTCAACTGTCGATTACTTATTGTCTTCTTAGTTGGCCATTTTATGTAATAATTTGCTTATATTCGAATAACTATGGGAACGTGAACAGATAACGTTAGCAGGATGGTTTCTTTACCTTTTGCACTGTTAAACTTGTCGGAATACATTTCTACTCGCAGCAATATTCAGACAGCGTTGGTATTAAGTCTCAAAACAATATTTTTGTGGCGTCGGATTGGGCTTTCCAGATAGGGTGTGATACCGAGCAATTCATAACGGAAAGGTTACTTTTTTGCAAGAAACCTGGGGAAGAATAATCGAGTCTCCGCATCGCGCATATTGGGGAAGAGGGATGTAGCAGGTTATAATATGGTGTATCCAGCCTTGGCGGCCATGCTTTAAAGTCATTGATGAGTGTTTTTGGTTCTCACAACATTTAAGGAATATATTTATTCACTCATCTATTAAAGGTTTATTTGCTTCTAAATATCCGATTCCCTAATTTTGACACTCCGCGTCCTACTATCTCACACTCTCCTCTACGCCTTTCTTGCAGTTGGCACCCCCAACACTTCTTTTGGCCTTACTCGCAACCTATGCTCTCCGCTCTTTACACCACTCCCTACCACAATCTCCCCGCCCTTCAACTCCCTCACTTCTACTACCCTCCCCTTTCCATCCTCCTTGAATCCCCTCAAGACATCGACACATTTATCCCTCCCACATGTACCGAAATGTCTTCCTCTGCACGTAGCACATACCACCATCAATAGATTGCATGCGGCATTCGCACAGTTGGTCGTGTCATCCGCCGGATCTCCACACAAATGACACTGTGCAACTACGTCCTCTGTGATCCTCTCACCCATGCGCGCATCAAAGGTGAAGTTTTTTCCCACGTAAAGCGATCCACCCTCGGGTCCTGTCCCCTTGGGCATCTCGCGCAGCCATCGCCCGTATGCCGTCACCCCCCCGGCCACAAGGTGTACCTTCTCGAACCCCTCAGATCGCAGCATGGCACCAGCCTTGGAGCACCGGATACCACCCGTACAATACATGAATACGTCGGCGTCCCGTGGAGTCTCGCGCGTGATCTCACGCATCTTGCTGACCACCGAACGGAAGGTATCCACATCTGATCGGCGCGCGCCGATAAAGTAGCCCAGCTCGTGCTCATAGCTATTACGAAGATCGAGGAGGAGCGGAGGGTGGCCGTGCGTGCGTTGGTACTGGAGGAGAGCGGAGTGGAAGGCGGAGGGGGAAAGATGGTTGGGTTGAAGGGAGAGATCGTAGGAGTTGGGCGGGAGACCGTCGACGACCAGCTGGTGGGGTAGGAAAGAGAGCAGGGGGGCTGTGTGGGTTAGGGTTGAAGTCTTGGATGAAGTTACGGAAATATCCAAAATAACAACGATAATTATATTCTTTAAAAAAAAGCATTGAATTACCTGTTTGCGTACTCTTACATGCAGTGCCCTGAAAGCCTTGCCATGCTCGGTCCCAAAATTGAGGTCCATAATGGGCCCGAGTCGTTGCTCGATGACAGAGCGGACGTAATTCCGCAGATCTGGAACGCGTGCCTCGGGGACAGCGAGTTGGGCGTTGATTCCTTCGGTGGAAATATAGATGCGGCCGACAATATGCAGGGCACCGAGGTCATGCAGCAGGGACTCGCGCAGTTGCAGGAGGATGGCCGGGTCGAGGGGATGAAATTTATAGAATGCGAGTGTGAGGTAGGTGGAAGGATCGGGCGGGGGAGTTACAGTGAGGGAAGAATATCTGGTCTTTTTGGGAAGCTTTTTGGGTTTTAACTTTGGTAAGGGAGAGGTTAGGGTTAAAGTTGAGGTTGAGAGTGAGGGTGAGAGTGAGGGTGAGATTGAAGGTGAGATTGAGGGTGGTGAGGATTCCGTGAGCGGTGCATCAGTGTGGATTTGGCGCGGGTGAAGGAGAATACGAAGGGAGGTGTTCACAGGCAAAGAGCGAGCAGGCGAGACGATCGGCCTCGAAAGGTAACGAGTGGATGTGGTGATTACGGCTAGGATGCGAGGGATGGCCATCGGCAGCGGTTCTCTTGAATCCAGAAAAATGTTTGTATGTGACTGCTTGGTTTTAATGGTGGCGGCGAGGCAACTCGCAACTCTCTGAGCTTGTACTAAGCGATCTCTGGGGGAAAAAGAAGCCATGGCCATTCGTTCGGGCTGGCTGGCACGCGGCATGTCGCGGTGAGCTCCGACCGATATCATTCAGCGTCTAGCAGCTAGCGGGCGGTCAGAGTATAGCTTGCCACGTGACCTTGGCCACTTGCTGCGCCTCCCTTTACATCACAAAGCGTGTTTCCTCAGCCCTTCAGCCCCTTGACTTGATTCCTATATAGATACATGTCGGAGGTGCTTTCTTTAGATGGTAGCATCCTCGAGGGCGGTGGGCAGAGTATGGATCGCAGGACTTCTTATCAGGGTTTAGTACCATCCTCCCATACCGACAAACAATTCTAATACCTTGTGCCTATACCATAACCATGACCTTTAAGTCCTGAGGAACAGCGTTGCATATAGGTATCCCATGAATTCCACCTTCTGTCTCCAATTTAGTGTTCATAATTACAATTGTTTCATTCTTTTATGCCATAGCGCTCTCCTGCACAAACCAATCCAGATATCCAACATTCGTGCCAGCCGAGACCGCCCTGGTCAGTTGGTTCTCAATATGCACGTCGCGATATTTTCCTTTTTTTTTTTTTTCTAACAAACTTAACTGAAAGAAAGAAACTTGAATTGCAACCCATTACTTTTCGTAGGTCTCCGTCCTCAACATCTTGCTGGCATCCAGCTTGTTAGGGACCTGTGCAACGGCCAAATACTAAACGGCAAGGTAAACTTTATACCCGACAAAATTATCGTCTCCATGTCTCCATCTTTATACCCCTCCATCTTTATACTACTTCCTACTCTTAGGTCTCCTCCAAATCTATCTCCTTCTTCCCCGCCCAACGTGCACCTGCCGGATCTACCTTTACCGCCGACCCAGGCACTGCGGGGTACGCTTTTCATGTACTTTTTCCTTCTCATTTTATCCTCTCATCTTTTGTCCTCGTTTTAACTCTGCAACCAGGAGTATTACCCTCCTTATTCAAGTCTCTCTACCTGTCCTTCTCTTTGCTCCGCCCGCTTTGTCGTCCTCCACCTCCACTGTTGTCAAGCTCCGCGGTGGAACCAACGCCACCGCAGCGCCACAGGTGGACTACGTGACACACGTATTTGGGCCTATGGCGCGAAAACTGTTTGGGATTCGAGGCCTGGACGTCGAGACTGAGATGAGAGGGTAAGTTAGATGGGTGAGGGTAGGAACGTTGCCTATAAAAAATTCGATGCTTATAGTTTCAAAAATGAACTCTTTCTTGAACAACGCACATGACCTCACAGCTACTACCCTCGCGGTGGCGGTATGGTCACCCTTCGTGTCGAGCCCATGGTCCCTGGCGCGACACTCACTCCAGCGGTGCTAGAGGACCGCGGGGAGGTAATCCGGATCCACGGGTATGTTTATAGTATGAACTGTTTTTAATGGCTTTACTCTGTACATGCCTCAACGTTCCCTTGCGGGAGCCACCCAAGTTTACTTCTTCCCGTCTCTGTCACCAATAGCCTCGTCTTCGTCGCCGGCAATCTGCCCATCGACGTAAGTAAAGCTTATTGCCACCGTTTGTGCTGTTGTGAGTACATACGAGACGTATTAATTTTTGCGACTGGTACTGTGAGACCAGGTAGCGGTAAAGATGCGCAAGACGGTACTGATAAGACTTCGTACGGAGGGGTACGATTGCATCGCGACACTTGAGGAGGATATTAAGGCGGAGAAGCTTCAAAATGGAATAGGAACTGCGAGCGGGATCATGTATGTTTGAGGAAGGATCGAGTTGTGGTGTGTGTTGAGGAGTACCTGAAGAATAGACCGGGCATTCGAGTTTCTTGCTTTGAATCTAAGAGATTTGAACGATCGATCGTTTACTGATTTATTCTCCGGTCATGCGCCATCCTCGCCAGCTTGTGGGCGGAGACAAGCACAGGGTGCATCATCGCTGGAAGTGCACTGGGGGAGAAAGGTGGGTATGATGCTTTGACCGAAGCAATCTGGTTAAGTTGTATTAGTATCACAACAGAACATTCTTGGTTGTGCTCTTTAGGGACACCGACTACGCAGACGGCCATGAATGCAACACAGGGGTTGTTGGATAATTTGGCTCACAATGGATGCGTAGATGAGTAGGTATTAGCTTTCTACCATCACTTTTTCCGATTAATTTCCTTTGATAATGTTGCAGGAACAGAGACCATGTATATTCGGAAGAACGCTGCAATATACTTTTTTTTTTTTTTTTTTTTTTTTTTTTTGATATGAGGTGCAATATCTTTACTTTTTACTGATCCAAACCCCTTGCCTTCTTCTCCAGATACCTCCAGGATCAGATCATAATCTTTATGGCTCTCGCCGAGGGCAAGTCGAGGGTCGTGACAGGCATGTATCATTCTCGTCTCATATGAGGTAGATGCCTGGTGACTTTGTTCAAAATTACTGTGGACGAAAGCCTATGTCCCTTGCACCGTGAAATCTTCAGGCAATAACTCTTCCTTTCTCTTGTCAAAGGCCCGTTGACGTTACATACCCACACAGCCATTCACGTCGCGCAGGAACTGACCGAGGTGAGGCGGACCATTCTCATTTCTATATTGTGATCTCTTCATATGATGGACGCTATTCGCTTTCACCGATTTTCGATTTCAACCGACTTGCCCCTATTACTTGTAGGCCAAATTTGAGGTACGAAATCTCGGTGACAGCCGGTACGCGATCGAGTGCGACGGGATTGGATTCAGGGTCCCCGGGTAAGGTGTGGGCAAGGTGGGAAGAAAGGATGGGTATATATTGTGCGCAGACGAGGTGGCTGTGGGAAGTGCAGTGGGGTGAGGTAGTAGCGGAGGTTAAGCTGTGCACACGAGGTTTGGATGCTGGATCGAATAATTCCTTCCAAACTTCATGGAATAAAACATGCCCATGCTCGTGGTAGTCAAAATAACAATTATGAGTGTATTACGTGCTTTGCATATAGCAGGTCACGACGCGACACTGATTATGAACGATCTCCCCTATATTCAACGCCCTGCAGTGGCGCCACCAGGATATACTTGCATAGATACATTTATACATTGCAATCATGAGAAGGGTTTAAAAAAAAATACATGAGAGTAAATGTTACATCAATGTACAAGGCTGGACATATGCCAAAGCGAGCAAAACAAAATAAAAAACAAAAAAAACAAAAGGTACAATTAGATATACACCAGTCCGGTCTACGACGAATCGACCCCCGGAACACATGGTCACTTTCTTTTTTTCTCTTCACATCACAAATCTTTCTTCAGTCTACTTTACGCTCCGTAATCCTCTTTTTCTCCCATCTCTCCCTCCACCTCCGGCTTCCACCCGACGGCAATACAACCATTAACATGCGAGTACGTGCGCTTGAACCGTTGCATGATAGCGTTGACGTACTGGTCGTACTGCATCTTGTTTAGATCGAACGCCCACATCAGCAATGGCTTGGCCGCTATCACCGACGCGCGCAGGTCCTCGAGCATCATGTCACCGATTGGACCACCCCAACCTGGAGAGGGAATGGAGTTGTGGAGGAGGGGTAAAGAAGGAGGGAGTAGAGAGTCGAGGTTTATAATGAGATGGATGGGAAAAGGAAAGAGAGAGGAAGGGACGAATCAGAAAAGATAAATAAAAGAAGATGAGCACACGCGACTTACCTAACGGTATATTTCGCATCTCGTACTGGACGACTTCGAACCCTACCTCCTTCACCAGGTGCTTCACCTTTGCCGCCATTTTAGTGTCTTGACCTCGCTGGGCCATGAATTTTGTTACTAATGTAATTGGAAACGATAAGTCTACAAGTTAGGGATCGCAAATCAACCAACAATGCGAGACCCGGCGTGGAATCCAAAAGGCAAAAAGAAAAAGAAAAAGGAAAAATCGTAGCTTTCTCTCTTACCTTTTGAATCAAACTCCCTGGCATGCCGGTCGGTCGTGACAAATTCGCCGCCAATCTCTACTTGCTGCACATAACCGCCGGGTTTCGTGACTCGGTAGATCTCTGACATTACCTTAGGCCACTCACTAGTCCTAAATGCTAGATTAGACGTTTTTGAATGTTAAAAGGTTGCCAATGGCGTAGAGAAGCAAGGGACCCACACCCAAGAGTCTTACCTGATGCCATCATCCGCATCTGCACGAGATCAAAGTAGTTATCCTCGAAGGGAAGGCCCTCAATCACATTCTTCCGCACAAATTGCACGTTGGATGGCATGATGAGTTCTTTATTGAATTTTGGGGGTAATGTTAGCACCAAAGAGAAATTGCCTACCATTACTTAGTCTCTATTAACCTACCCGGAAACATATCGGAGATATCGATTCCAACGAACTGACACTCTGGGTGCGCGGTTGAAAGATCCTATAAGTGAACGTGGAGTGCGGAGAGAAGTTGTGCATAGGAAAGCTGGTTAGTGAATGGGTTTACTCGACGCCGATCAAGAGAGGAGGGTGTCATAAAGGTTCGTACACACCAAAATCCATGTGCCTGAAATTAGACAAGAATAGATATCTTTAATACTCGGTTGAGGAGCTGTCTCAATTCTTGAAAGAATAACAATTAGTGTTACCTGGTCCACATCCAACGTCGAGAATCCGTGCTCCTTCCTTTATGGACTTGAGTGCGCTCCACATTACGTTTCTGTGTTGTGGGAAGGCCGACATTCAGTGAAATCATTGCTGATGACATAATTACCATGCATACAGCTAGTATTCGCGCACTTACCCGCCAAAAACTTCTTTGACCAAGAAGTTAAATTGGTGTAATCTATCAAAGGAAATAAAGGAAATACAGTCCAGAATTTTTTTTTTAGCCACGGACGACTAGGCTATGATGCCTATGCCCCATTGCTCTCACCTCAACCTACCTATCAATTTCGGCGTCATCACAAGGCAAAAAATAACTGACGCCCGCCACATTATGGTATTTCCGTCCCTCCATCCACCGAAAATTCGGATCGTTTGTGAGTCTGCTCTTCCTGACCATCGAGTCCGAGCTCAAACTCCCACTCGGTGGCGATATTGGATGACCACTGCGGAGGGTGTCCATTGACCTGGTTCCCCTCAATCTGGAGGATTCTTGACCCATGATTGGCGCTTAATCTCGGGAAGAGATAATTATAATTTGATATGTGCTTCGTGTCGCAAAGGAAAAAAAGTGGTTCATGGAGGTACTTATACTAAAAAAACTGCAATTACAAATACTAACTGGGGTAGTACCAAACTTACCCAACCTGGAATAGCAATTAAACCTTGTAATCTGCGAATCTGCGGGGAAGGCCACGAGGACTGTTTACTTTGAGCACTGAAAGCGATTGCTTGTGCCCCATGGGGAAAAAGCGCGATATTTTCCCCTTGTACAAATAGAAAAAAGGTTATGAGCGGGGAATATGCTTTTTTGTCACATAAGGCATTATTGCAAAGCGCCGAAGGGTAATTCTTTCATATAGAGCGCCGTTGTTCACCATCTTGTATCGAACTGAAAACACCGATGAGCTGAATCCATGCCTGCCTAGATCACGAGGTCCTTTATGGAACTGATCCATCGTCCAAGTGTAACCTGCTTTATCTTTTTAGCCGTAAGGCCATTCGACCCCACTCCCACTGCAACTAAATGCAGAGGACAGGTCTGCTGGGTTCCCAGTTGTCCTACTTTCAATGACCAATCTTTGATTCGGGCTTTTCGGGTGGGCAAAATATACATACCTCCGATGATCAGCAGTTTGTAATTTATCTGAAAGAAGGAAAAGTTACACAAGGACCCTCGAATAAAGTATAATCGAACGTACCATGATGTAGCAGCGTTCCAATCACACCGTTTGAAAGATTACTAACTCTATAGCCTCACTGATTTTCTCACACGCGCTTGGCACTATCAGGAAATCGAAACGGGAATCCTCACGGAAACTTGTGCAGTAAGGGATCATCACATTCATCATTTCTCGTTATTCTCCCAGCAATTTATTGCACTGAGCATACGATCATTTTTTAGAACGTTGACTTCAGTTTACATGTAACAGGAAGAGCACGAGTACATACAAGCTTCTACCTTGGAAACAGGCCGAAGCCAAACTTTATTTATCCAAGTGCGAGGATATCTACCAGGTTGGTATCTGTGTAGCTTTGATGGTAGTGCGAGTAGCGTCATTGTCCTTCTTTTCCGAATTTGATGATATTCAGGTCAGTGCGCTTTGCATTACCCGAAAATCCAAGAAAGGATTGTTAAAGACCCATATTCTTGGCGACCAAGTAAAGGAAATTGGTAAACGACACCTTTCAGGTCCTTGTCGCGAATGAGATCCCTCGCTTTATATTATTACCTATATTCGGGCATTCACTGGTCCGAACCTACTCGTAATTTTCTTGCTCAAGGTTCACCATATCTATCAGCATGGGCCAGCGACAATCCAAGCACGAAGCGCCCTTAAGCACCGTGCTCACGGAACACCGGCAGGCAGCACAATTGGGCTTTCTCTGACCAAACAAAAAGTTAAACCCATCCGACCTCTATGTCCTTCCGCTGACCAGGTGGTCTTTAATGCCGCTCAAGATATTGCTAAATATTGGTGCGCGAATCATGCAGAAGAGGACTGAATTTGACAGCAAAACCGCGGGTTAGCGACGCTCTCGATTTGTATCAGACCTTGCCAAAAGCCACCTTGATCCATTGGCTTTGGATATTTCTTCTCCCTCCCAATTCATTCCCCGCACTTTAAATTAGCAGTGCCAGCACGCGGTTTCTAGTATGTACATGTATGTACCTCCATTACCAACCAAATCTTAACACAAACTCTTTTTCAGGACGCTGCGAGCCAGTGAGTTCCGTTGGCATTGACATCGTCATCACGAGTTAAATTGCATACCTCTCCATATTTGTTTATCATTAAGTAATCTCCTTGGCAACTTTTTAGTATCCCATTGTCCGCTCACATATTAATTTTGCCCTTTTTTACACTCTCTATCACCTCACTTTCCTTCTACATATACCTAACGCATAGGCTGGGTGGCAAGTTAGGCGAGGCAATGCTTTCAGATTTCAAGCAGTCGGCGCGGAATACCGGGTGCCTGTTACCGCCGAACCACGCCCCTCAGATGCTTAACAGTGATCCGATTCCAAGCAAAGATGGCATAGCCGTCGCGTCAATACGTCGGATGGTCAGAAATTAATGTTCATTATGGCCCGAAACAAATTATGAGAGGTAAATAATTTTGTGTAAGTACTTATTGTCTCTCGGCCACCACGTGGATCATACGCTGCATCCGACGTCACACCTCCTCGACCTCCGAATGCATGTCGGAGAGTCGTCGTCCACCTCATTTTATTAGTGATCTACATGTGAGTTTGGCAGCTGGCAATAGCTTTGCCCTCTGACTGTGGAAATCATTTGTCATGACCATGGATCTCTTTAAGGAAGGAATGCTCAATGTTTGAGCTGACGTAGAGCGCTGAACTCATAGATTTGCCTGAGCAATAGAGGCTCGGTCGTGGCATGTGTACTTCATGGGATATATTTGGTCTTCCCAATTTGTTTCGTCCACGTGCAAGATCCTCAAATGACGTGCTTATGACATTTCCGCGCCTATATCATTTTTACTTGCTCAACCAGCAATAATAAAAGACACGAGGCCTATTGGCGTTAATCCATTTGTCTAGATAAACTATCTGCCTTCCGAACATGTCTTGGAGCGTGGAGAGTGGCAAATCTCATCTATTTTAGTTACTGTGAATAATATTTAATACCGGATACATATATTGTAGACATGGAGGTTGTGGTAATTGCCGATTTCAAACACCCGAGGTATATAGCTTGGGGCGCATGCTGTGGAATGCTTATCACATAATCGGCCATGGAAGGAATGAACGACGACGCAGAATACAAAACCTTTTGTAGCAAAAGTACCCCTATGATCAGCAATGTCATCCTCCCGTCACGAGCTATGCCTATCGTCTAAATGATTACAGAAGAAAAGGCCTGACAGTCACTTCTTTTTCTAGTTCCGCTAGCCACAATCAGAGCTGGACTCTTGACAACATGGGGCTTCCTTTCGGTAATTTAATTCCGTTAGATACGGTACAGCCGCACAGCTTTGTTAGGTGGAAATGGTCCGTGCGTCACGGAAGTGGAGGTCGCGGGGCACTTGCACAAGGTATGGCACTTGAAAAATGCAAGAGATTGGTTCTGTATTTGTCCCTTGTTATTGACACCCGTGAGACATTTTGTATTTTGTTTCTCACTGATCCCAGAATCCTAATACTCAACCATTTTAAACATTGTCAATCCATCAATAAAGTTTATGATTAAAGAGTACGCCAACTCTCTGGCCTTTTATAGTTTATCAATGAAGCTAATATTGCATACAAAATGGCATCATAGTGTCAAAATCATAATTGAATTTCCCGATTCTGGACTTCGTATCTCTTCAATATATATATATATATATAAATATTAAATGATCTAATATTCTTGTATACTAATTAATTCATTTTCTTGCTACTATTTTTATTATTACTATTTATATGCATGGCAACTTTTTTTTTTTTTTTTTTTTTTTTTTTTTTTTTTTTTTTTTTTTTTTTTTTGTCATTTACATACGATTTGGAAGAGGAAGTCCACCAAGAACTTGACAGCAGATATAATCGATATGGCTCTTGGCTTCTCTCTACATGCGTGCCTGATGCGGCGATTGCGTTTCTAGCAAATCGTCCAAATCTTGGTGCCCATTGGATCGGCAGAATCCGGAGAGAGAATTTCGATTCCGAGATACGCCTCCTGGTCAACATATGAATTCTATAGTCCCGACAACCTGAATGGCTTGTATCATCAGTATCACTTGAGCACGCAAGCATCGGATAGGCGAAAAGTGCAATTTGAGATTTATCTACCATTCATCTAAGGCCGGTCATCTATATCTTTTACGTGAGAATTTGTTGAAAAAAATAATTTGGAAAAGGATGACTTTTGTGAATGGGTGGGTGGGTGTACGAATTTTATTTTTTTTATTTTTATCCATTTACTTCAATTTGATTTTTCTTTTTTTTTTTTTTTCTTTTTGATTGGTCAAACAACATTT
>RBNK01002234.1:0-11665 GCA_003990785.1 Endogone sp. FLAS-F59071 | reverse complement strand
GTATTTATAAGAAATTACAAGATGCTATACGGGCAGCTACCCAGGTTACTACTTGAATTTCTGATTGGCTTGGCTAAATATAAGGTACAAATTGATTGGCTAAGATATAATAAATGATATATCAGGTTATAATGTAATTGGTTGACGAAATAATATATCAGATCGAAATACTATTTTAGGTTATAGCGTGATTAAGGATCTCAACAACGCTAAAGGTCTCAACAACGCTAGAACTCTCAACATTGTTGAGAGTCACATGACTTGATCTCACATGATCAAATTGTATATCGTCACAAAATGTTCCATCACAATATTCTTAGAGCAAAGGTTCCAGCTTCTAATTCTTTTTTAGGTACAATAACATTTAGGAATCCCCATAGACTGTCCATTTTGATGGCCATTCCTCCTTTGACCATATTGTCAATTTCTTTTTACTACTATTCGATATATGCAGGTGATATTCATTACAGTGCACATTTGATTGGGGGATGCTCTTGGACATTAATATGATGAAAATGTTTTGGCAGCTTCAAGTTGATTTCCTCAAAGGTTGTTGCAAATATGTCAGAATATTCATTGATGAGTTCTTTTAACTCCTTCTTTTCTCCTTCATTGAGCTGTTCTCTAAAAGTATATGCTTTCTTATTTGCTGTTTTGGGTGCATGCTTGAGTTCTGTTATGAGTTTTGTAATATTTATTCCAGTTGATTTGAATTCTTTATTTTCTCTAGCTGTTTCTTTGAGGTTAGCTACTTTCACTGCCTTACCTGTCCAAATGGGTATGATTATTAGCTGTACAACTCAATCTCCTTCATAAAGTTTGGCTATATTGAATCGATATCAGTTAATAACTATAATCTTGATTTCGCCTATATAGTTTGTGTTGATGACTCCTGTATCAATCATAATTCTAGTGACTGCTAGGGAGCTTCTTGGTTTGATTTGACCATAATGCCCTTGAGGTATTTTTGTAGCAATTTCTGTTCTAACTATATATGATTCTCCTAGTTGTAGTTTAATATTCTTGATGATAGATAGATCAAATTCAGTAGCTTGTTCACTTTTTTATTCTAAAGGTTTAGCTTTCTGGTTAGTTCATACAATCTGTATTATGAAGAATTTCTTTTGCTTATCTTCATTATCACTTTCTATCATTTGTAGGCAGACTTCTCTTTCTAAGTCAACAGGTATTTTATAGTATTATCTTTTTTAGGTAATTCACATTTTGTATATACTAAGATCAATTACTGCTCACACCTTCTTCAGCCAGTTATTTCCAATGATAAGGTTATAAGATATAGTGTTAACTACTATTGCTGATACCAGGATGATAAGTTTACCAAAGCAAATAGGTAGTTCATATACTTTGCCAAGTGGTGTTATGATATATCTGTCTGCTATTACAATTGTCATAGTTGTAGCTTCTTTGATCTACCACCCAAGTCAGTCGAGTATCATTTTACTGATGATGCATTCTCTAGTGTCTGTATCGATAATGTATAGCATTATAATTTTCTTAATCTGGTATTGTAAGTATGCTGATGAGTTCTATGATTTGTCATCCTCCAATTGCTATACTACATTGATCTCCACTACTTTATATCCAGGTTGTATATTACTTATCCTTTTTCAGATTTACTGTCAGAATGTTGGAAATTTGGCAAATTATTCTATTTTGACTAGGATAGTTATGTCCTCCATTTCCTTCTATATATCTAAGCTATATTTCTTGGATTTCCATAATTTGCATTCCTTGTTTCCTTCACTTATGAGTGCCTCAGATATTGGCATGTCTTCTCAGATGATGTAGTTAACTTCTTTTTCAAAAAGCTCATCTTATTCATCACCATCAAATTCATATTCTTATGCTCATTATACTACCCATGGGGTTTTTGTTATATAAGGGGATCCTGCCTTTTTGGGATGTTTAGATTTTCATTTCTCCTGTGTAGCTGAGAATGCTTCTATCTAGCTGTACTCATCTTCACTATCAAAATCTTCTTCTTCAAAGGTAACAACATTTATCTGAGTCTATCCTTGGGTTTCTAGTTGGGTAATTCTACTTGTTTCTATCATATATCTTGAAGCATAGTACCCTTTTTCTCTACATCTTCTACATACTCTCATATCTGGCTGAGTACAGTCTCTTGATATATACCTATCTTGGTTATACCTGAAGCATCTTGAATTACCAATCAGATATGCATTTGATCCTGTCATGGGGGTTGGGTTTGCTATAAATCGTTGGACCAGTCGCTGTGCGATGATTTATCTTTTAAGGTCTGATATATATGCAATTATCTTGCTCATCTGTTTGATGAGATCATCCATGGCTGAGTTCTTTCATAAAGCTGCCTCCCAGTTAACTGTTACTAGTGCAATAGTAGGTACAACTGCTGGTACTATATGGGGTTCTTGGAGGTTGCTTGGCAATATCTGCTACATTATATCTTGACCTGGGTTTCATATAGCCCAATATCTTTGTGCATAATCCACCTTTTATATATAATTTAGTCCAACTGAGCTGGAGTATACTTGGAGGACAATTTCTCAGTGAAGTCTATTTATAAAAGACTGCTTTATGATGAGGTCTTGATTAGCTACTAGATATCCCACAAGGTCTACTATATGTTAGATCTTCATGTGGAAGGTAAGGAGACTTTTGTTTATTCCTTGATATATTGATGCTACGTAGCTAATTCTTCATACTTTACTATATGTTGGCAGTATAGTAGGTATCTCTTAGCTATGCAATGGTATTGGTAAAGGTTACTGCAGCATTAGCTTCTATATTTACTCCTCCTACTCCTACATTAAATCCTCTGTTTGCTGCTGTAATGATTGCTGTGGCATTATATATAATCTTGGCGAGTCCTCATAAAACTGCTTCTAGAATGTTTACTTTTGCTATGTTGTTAAATTGTTAGATTGTATTATAAATCTGCAAGTCTTTAATGAACTTGATTACTGATTTGGCTGGCACATAACCAGTGAAGGTTAGTGGTCTTTCTATCATTTTATATATATTGTTTTCTAGTTTGTCATCTGTTTCATTGTTGAATAATTTATAAAATAATGCTTATAGGTTGTTATCAAAATCAATAACTGATTTGTTATCTAATAATAACCTGTCATATACTATAAGGGAGATGATGGATTCTCTTATCTTGCTATAGTCACTATCTAAAGGATCAGATGTAATAAATTCTTCTTCTTCGAAGCCAAAACTATTTAGTGATTTTCTTTGTATGAAAAGTAGGGGTGTCCTTTAGTGATCCATTTTAAATGATACTATCTTCTACTATGGGTGTGCTGTTGTTACTTGAAGGGGTAGTTTGGTCCTGCTTAAATAAGGATGTGAGAGTCAGTCTTTTGATAACTCTCCTACCAGTCGGTACTAAGATGTGATAAATATACTAATAACCAGTTGTTCATTTGTTCATTGAGAATGCTCAGAGTATTAGATGTAATATCTCTCTTTACGTATCCTTACTATAGCTTTGTGTTGTGCTCTTCAAACTTTACTATAACTGATATTGAGATATTCCAAAACTCTGTGCAAACTGATTTATTTAGATAGAAATAGAGAGGGTATTTATATAAATTTGCTAGAACTGAATGAACAAAATAATAATGACTTTGCTACAAGTATGATTCAATAACTGCAAATAATATTTTGTCAATAAAAATGAGATTAGTCACAAAAACTAAGTTCATCGCTGGTGGTGAGATCACTCACTAAAAATGATACTAACTAAAAATGGAAGGAGCAAGGATCACGGTAACTACAAATTGAACGTAGTACTAAATTTATGAAAATCAGTTGAGTTGGGGGTCAGCTATCACATTAGGCTAATAGTTACTTGGAAAGAGTTTAACTATATTAAAAACATATCTATTACTATTGTAATGATTGATGTGTAACTTGCTCAATTTGCGAGAACTTGCCACCCATTTTTGGAGTTACTGTAACCCTCTGTATCCTTTGGTTTTTAGTTAGTGTTGTTTTTAGCGAGCAATCTCGCTACCAGCAACTAATCTCATTTTTATTGACGAAATATTATTTGCAATTATTGAGTCATACTTGTAGCGAAGTCTTTATTAGTTATTTCTTAGTCCTTCAGAATTGTATAAATACCCCTCTATTTCTATCTAAATAAATCAGTTTGTACAAAGTCTTGAAATATCTCAATATCAGTCATAGTAAAGCCTGAAGAGCACAGTACGAAGCTGTAGTAAGGATATGCAAAGGGAGATATCACATCTATAATTCTGAGCATTCTCACTTGGTATATACGAATAAACAAACAAATGACCAGTTATTAGTACATTTGTCACATCTTGGTGTCGACTGGCAGGAGCTTTATCAAGTACTCTAAAGAGGAATGACCAAAGCTCATGTCCTCATTCAAGCAGGACTGAACTGTTATAACCATAGACTCATTAAATTGATGCTCTGCACGAAATAAAATGAAATGACCCGATGCTACAAATGGACTACCTCGAAAAGCATAACTGGCATGTGCTATAGGAAAATGCTACTAGGAAATGCCAAGGCATGCATTGAAGATGCAGGTTTGAATCACTAGCTCGACCAGGTTCTATCCAAGATAAGACCTATATGAACCGAACTGAACAGACCAAACTGAATGAAGGAGAATGGAGAAATCGAACAAGAAATTAATAAATTATAACTACCCTGAAGCTAGTGCACCCTGGTATGCACTATAGGAAATGACCAGAAGGACTACCAACATCTGCCCTAGAGGAAGAATAAAATAATCACAGCAACTCAGAGAAGAAACAAATTGTTGACTGAAGAAATCTTTATTGCCAAATCAGCTCTTGATCAATATATGGAAGCGAAGCTATCTAATCGATCGATCGACCTGATTGACCGATCTAATCGACCTCTGGAAATTCTTCTTCTTCCTCATCAATATCAGACAGAATCGTAGGAGAAAAATAATCAAAAGAATCAATATCAGAATCAGAATCAGACTCCGAAGCTAGCTCAGAACTTCTCTCATCATCAACCTTAGTATCAGAGCATCTCTCAGAAGTTGTTGAATCTGTGAACAATTTATAAAATATAGTAAAAACATAGAATAAAAAAATTGTTAGTAAATGAAAATACTTCAGGAAGATCCTGCAGACTATAGTACTTACCCTGGATAGGATATTGCATTGCATCAATATTAAAGCCCTCGTCGAGCAGCTGAGTTGCTACCCCATCATCATTGCTGTCATCATTGTCAGAATACTGGCTAGAAGCCTCAGCCACAGGAAAACCCCACCACCAACTAGGACTATATTCTTTATCATCATCGTCATTTTTGATAGTACTGATGACTAAGATGTTGGACTGATCTGCATCCGCATCTGCATCTGAAGGACTCAGTATTGGACTGCTAAAGATTGGAGAATTAACATGATGTATAGAAGGAGCTGGAGGTGCTAAAAGTTTAAAAAAAAAAAAAAATATATATATATAGTAAAATCATAAGAAAAGAAAATCAGTAATGATCAAGGACACTTCTAATCGATCACCAAAGATCATAACAGATACCTCGCATCTACCTATCCATCCATTGATGCTTGGGAGGATACTCGTCATCACCATCAGAATCTGCAGTATCCCAAAACCGCTGACCTGGAGGAGTTTTGCGAACAATCTCATCATTGTTGCCGTCTGCCATAATTTGAGAACGACGACTGGTGGGAGGAGTTTCACAGATGACCTCATTATCATTGTCCTTGCAATGCTTACCAAGGATAGAAGTAACTGGATATTGTTGGTACTGCGAAGTTATAGTAAAAGTATATGAAAAAGGAGTAGGGTGTGATTTAGAAGACTTTTTGATCTTGTAAGGAAGACAGAAGTAGCAGATGACCCATTCTTATAACTGCATGAACAACCACCCAAGTATGAGTACCTACCCCGAATCTCAGCGCGACCTCAAGGACTTACCCAAACTAGACACCTCATTGCTGACCCAAGCAGACAACCCTTGTCGAAGAGAACAGACAAATCCAGATAACAAGAGAGCAAGATATATAATGATACCCCAGCCAGAACAAATCACTGAAAGCAAGTCACCAGAAACGGAATCATGTGCGAATCCCATGCCCCAAGACCTCATGACTAATGACACCTCATAGTGAGATTCAGACTGACACATGCAGCATCCAGTCTGACTGACACGCAACATTCAGATAGCCCAACATGCATGCGCATACATATATATGAATCACTCACCTCATTTTGTCAATAACCCTACCAAATCACCCAGCTCGACAAATCAGTTCAGATTGTCTGACCAATGAATGAGCCCGTTGACGAAGCCAAAGGACACCAGCTGAGGACCCGATCCATAAATGACCTGAGAGTTAGAATGGAGAAAAATAGACTTGATGAATCAGCTCATGCCCAAAAAACAAACTTCGCGAATAAACAAAATGTTGGATTCATACCATCCGAATCACCCGATCTACCCAGGCATAATGAATCATGTACCCGAATCGCAAGGAATGCACCGCGACCACCACATATGGTAAAATCTAGAGTTTACTTACTGAAATCAGCAGTATGACTCATACATGCACTACGCGGAGAGATTCTTGGGGATTCTAGTGAAATCGGTGACGAAAACGAAAAACAAAAGAAGTCAGAATGACCGAAATGACTGAAACGAGCAGGACAAGCAAGCAAGCCAAGCGTCACGAATTTAGAACGACTGCGTACCAGACGTACAGACGTATCTGGACGAATCGGCGTAGAGGGCAACGATGCATGGGAAAAAGAGAAAGAAAAAGTGAGCCTAGGTGTTCAGTTATATATTTTAATATTTCATCGACACCCCCTCAGAGTCTATTTTATTTAGTTATTTATTCATCGAACAATTAATTTATTTATTATTTTTGATCGATTTCATAACAGATATATATTTCATTTATTATCTCAGTAACTTATTCCCTTTTATTCAGATCGGACATTATTATATTTTTATTATCTTTTTGGCAATCTTCGATGAACACTTATTTCATTTATTTGTATTTGGACATTATTTAATATATCATTATTTTATTATCTCTTTTATTTTATTTTATATCTAGGAGTCGTTTATTTATGGAAACATGATGAGCCACTTCTTTATTTAGTAATATCTTTATTAAGAATAGTATTTTCTTATTTTTATATTTTCGAATAACTTAAACAGATTCACTTGAAGACTCGGTGACAACATTATGCTCACCACCGCATGGATCATATACATAATTTCAGAGACTCACATTCAGAGGAGCTTATTTTATTAGCTTCTCTCGTATAGCTAATTCACATCACCACTGATCTAGAGAGTCTCGAGGACGAGACATTCCCAGTTGGGCCCCCAGATGTAACAATCGACATGCAACTTGCTCAATTTGTGAGAACTTGCCACCCGTTTTTGGAGTTACTATGACTCTCTATGTCTTTCAGTTTTTAGTTAGTATCGTTTTTAGCAAGCGATCTCGCCACCAGTGACTGATCTCATTTTTATCGATGAAATATTATTCGCAATTATTGAGTTATACTTGTAGCGAAGTCTTTATTAGTTGTTTCTTAGTCCTTCAGAATTGTATAAATACCCCTCTATTTCTATCTAAATAAATCAGTTTGCACAGAGTCTTGGAATATCTCAATATCAGTCATAGTAAAGCCTGAAGAGCACAGCACGAAGCTATAGTAAGGATATGCAAAGGGAGATATCATGTCCATAATTCTGAGCATTCTCACTTGGTACATATGAATAAATGAACGAACGACCAGTTATTAGTACATTTGTCACACTATTAATCAACTAATTTAAATCAAGTTTTGTTTATTTATTTACTATTCCTTATTATACTCTTAAGTTTTCTATTTATTTAATTAATTAGAAATAAATAAATAAATAGCTATTTTATAATATTTATAATATTTTATAACTATTTCTATAAGATACTAGTATTATAGTTAAACTAAATAATAAAAAAAATATTTAAACTAAATCTTATTAATAATAAAAATTAAAAGTTTTTATAGTTAAATTTATTTGCAAAATTATATAAGGCATGCTGCAACAAAACCAGATAAAGTAAATATTTGACATTACTCAGATATTATGTTTTCTTTACTTTTACTTTATTTATAAATTTTTTATTATTATTCCTCATATTCTCTCTACTTCTTTAATTTCTTTAATTATTGAAGCTTTTTCTTTATAAAAAAGTATTATGATTAAAAAAGAATATTTTAATTATAAAAATGAAAAAAAAAGTTTAACTACTAATTGATACAATAAAGAAGAAAAAGAAAGAATTGAGTTTTGTTACTAAGGATGTGCCAAAACTCTCCTATAAAAAGAATTAGATGAAAAAACTGCTAAGTAGGAAAGAAATAAGAAAAAAATCTTTAAAGAAACCTTAAAAATAAAGAGAATTTTGATTAACCTTTTCAGTATAGAACTCTTAATTAAAAAGACACTGCATCAGAAAAATAGTTAATTAATCTATGAACTATTTTACTAAGAGCTGTGAACTATTTTACTAAGAGCTATGAATAAAATAGCTATAGATATAAATACTAGTCATAGATTATAAACTATTATTAGCAAATAGCTATGAACTACCCTAGAACTCCACTAGAATAATATCATAAACCTCAAACACCTCTAAAACAATATCATGAACTATAAACTGGCTAGAACAGCCTGCAAACAATCTGCAAACAGCCTATAAACACAGATGCTAGTTATAGACTACAAACTGAAAATAGTTTCCTAATGTAGTAGATGAGATAAAGTAACTACTTAATGCCTATAATACTGAATAATGTTAAATTAAGATGTTATCACTTATAAAGATAGTTAAGGTTACAAGTGTTTTCAGTATTATAATTGCTAGAATCAAATTGAAAAGAGTTAATAAGATTAATACTTTACTTATAATTTAGATAACACTCTAAATTATAAGTGCTAGAAGAATACAGATAAAAGTAAACTAGTTTGTTATATATATAATAATATAGAAATGTATAAAAAAAGTATGTTTAAAGCTTAGGTTTCTGACTGTAGAGATAGTATATTTTCTAGTTCAGTTTTAAGACCAAATACTAAAGCTCATATATCATTACATACCAAATGCCATACTAAAAACTTATAAGAAGTAAATAAAAAAGAATAAGATAATATTTTACCAGTACTTAAAGATCAAATTGAAAAAATAGATAAAGTGTATAAACTAGCAATTTATAGAGTTAGTACCTCAGTTAGAAAACTAGATAGTAAGAATTTATCCCATTTTTATATGTGAATAGTTCCAAAATATAAAGAGAACTAAGGCACTATAGGATCAAGTAGTAGTTATCATTCAGCCACCCCTGAACAAATAAAAATATCTAAAGAAGCCTTTCAACCCAATGCTGACAATATCATTACAGAGAGAGATAAAATAATTGCTTACTTACATAATGATAAATACTTGAGATATGCTACTATCTCTACTAAAAAGCATCTTCCTAATGATATTAAATCAATAGATTCTGAAATTTAATCTAAAATAAGTAAAATATTAAAAGAGTTAATAGCAAAATTTGAAGATAAATTAGAATGTTATAATTTTACTATAGGATATCAACTAGGAGAAGAAGCTGAAAGAATGTGAAAAAAAGAAAAATTAGGAGAAAGCATTCTTAATTATAATAAAGTTTATAGTAAATTAGAATTTACTATTAATCTAGTTCCCAAATTTAAACTATAAAAATAATAAAGATAGTATAGACTTATAAAAATAATTAATTTAAAGGAACTATGGAAAATGAGAGAATTGTATTAAAATTAAAAGATCTAAAAATCTATTATGCTATCTAAAAAGAAGATAAAAATTATAAGAAGTATAAAGGAGCTCTAGTAGAATGGAGAAAAAAGCATCCTGAGAAAGTAAAAGAAGCTAAGAAATAAGCTACTAGACTAGTAAAAATAAAAGAAATTAAAGATTTAAAAAGAGTTACCAATTGAACTCCCTAATAAGAACAAGAATTAGAAGATAAAAAAGCAGAATTAGCTCAATTAGAAGCCTAAATAGCTAGTGAAAAATAATTTAATTGAACTCCTTGAATTAAATTAGGAGTAGTTTATACTATTATTGCTGGAATATCTATTTACTTATTAGTTAAAGAGAAAATAAAGAAGAGAAATGAAAGTTAATTATTACTCAATAATATTCTATACTAGCTTGGGACAAGTAATATCTTTAAATTCATCTCAGACAAAGGGGCAAATATTGTAATAAAGATATTTCTAGCATTTCAATTCTATAGGAAGAGTCTTAAGAACTAAAAATAATATAGCTTTGATACTTTCTATAATCTTAAAAGTCTCTAATTTACTAGTTTTCAATAATTTAAATTCTTGGAAAGGGCCACTTGTAACTTCTTGAGCTTTGATTATTCCAGAATTAGCACTGATAAAAAGAAAATATTAAAACTTTTATAGGCTAGATAATTTTTTAAAGTAAGTTACTAGGCTACTTATGATGTTGTAATATTGAAAACTTTTATCACCATTATAACATTGAGCTTTGTTTAATCTAGTAATGCTAGATCTTTTTACCATGTTAATAATGTGATTTATACAATCTACTATAGTTTTATAATAAAGCCTTTTAATCAGACTAAAGCTACCATCACACTTGAATTTCATATATTCTAGTATTATAAAATTTAGCTTAATACTTTTATAATAACTAGCAATTACCAAGTACAGGTAAAACCAAAATGTAGTATTATTTTTATTTTGCCCTTCTATATTGTCATAAGTGACCTTTAAGTGCTTTTTATCTTTATTCAGTTGCTTAGTTCCATTAAAGACTAGACTTAATATACTATTTGAGCCTTTTCCAAAAAGCTTATTCTTATCTAATATATAATTGATTTGCTTATGGACTGCTTCATCTTGGATACCAAATAGATATACTTTATAAGCACTAAGATAATATACCTTACCAATTTGTTAGTCTGAATGAGGTATATAAACATTTTGGGCTCAGTTATAACTATAATGAGCCATTATATCAATGTTGCAATATGGTGCTTTATCTTTTAGTATAGAATAATTTTGGTCAGTGAGTTTTCTTTACTTTTCTACCAACTTGGTATTTTTATTATAATAATTTCTCTCTAGTTTAGCTTTAGCCAGATGCTCTTTATATTTCTTTAATAAATCTTAGGTCTCTTTCTCTTTACAAGCTTTGAACTATAAGTTATTTCACAAATGCTAGCAAGTATTGTATAAATCAGTCCTTAGACTTATGATTTAAATATACAGAGTTAACTAGTACTATAATTTGTAGAATACATTATACTTAAGGTTATACAATTTATTATTATCCTCTAGACTAGCTAAAAAATCTCAGTAAACAGACCTGTAGCTCATTTCTACTAGTAGAAAGATAATTAATAAGGTGACTTGATTAACATTTCTTACTGGGCTAGGTAAGCTGTGAACTTTAATATAATTTAGCAAAAAATTCTTAATGGTGGTAGCAATATCAATATTGATAACTATCTTAGATTTTCACTATAGTATTCTTTTTACATTACTATAGACCTATAGTAGAAGATCATTCTTTAACAAATAATTTTGAAT
>RBNK01002233.1:0-11665 GCA_003990785.1 Endogone sp. FLAS-F59071 | reverse complement strand
AAAAAAGTCCCTTTGCTGACCCTTCACACATTATATCGCGTGAATTAATAAAGTTGTGTCTATTGTACTTTGTCTAAAAGTAACGTGGGCCCAAACATGATGTGTACTTCGATTGCTTGTAATTTGACGATATGTACACATTATCACTTACAGTAGTTACCAATCTCGAAATGAATCCACTCTCCGCCACACTTAACAAATTGCAAAAAACTACTTTGACGTATTGTACTTAATTTGCTCACAAAATTTCAAGTAGCCGCAACTCCAAGCATGTTGGTGTTATCTCCAGAAGCGGATTGCATAACTAGAATGAACTCTACATGCATCTATCGATTCCGCGACAATGTCGACGATGGTGGCTGTGTTGGCACGTGATACAGGCCCGAGCTGCGTCTTAGTCAGAGTTCCTCGGAGTCCCTTAGAGTCCCAAACCTCATCATGTATGCCGCCATTACCCCCGGTAACACTAGTAGCCCTACCACCTGGAACTCTAAGGACCTTTTAATGATCTCGGATGACAGCGGGCCATGCCGCCTCACCCTCCAACCCACCACCAACCCCTCCCATTTCACTTGGAGATCTGAACACACGTTCACTGTCGCGCCCTCTACGGCCTCCCCGGTAGCCTATTTCGAAATTACTGCCAAACATTGGGTTACTATTGGAATTTGCCGCCCGACGTATCCGATAGACGAATTCCACCCTGGAGAGAGGCCAGAATCTGCAGGTATGAAGAAGGAGAAGGGTATATTTTAATCAAGTGATCATTTGCATCTGTATTTACTAACTTGATTTATTTTCACAGTCTTCCATGGAGGTGATGGAACTTTTCGCTTGGGGCAATCGAAAACCGGACAACCCTTTGCAGCCCCGTGGGGAGAGGGTGATCGGATTGGATGCGGTGTTAAGCTGCGAACCGGGGCGGTTTTCTTCACGGTAAATGGTAACAGCATTGGCGCCGCCACATTCGCATCGGAAGGGTCTTGGAACTTTTGCATAGGTAAGTGGGTCGATATTGATTACAAAATATTCTTATCCTTGCGTAGGAGGAGAAAAAAAAAAAAAATACTTGGTCCTTATTGCCATTTGAATCGCAGGATCTCACAATGTCTGGGACGACCAGACCGTAACTATTCATTTGTCGCCCGCCGATTGGATTTTTGATCCGTTTGTCAAAATCAGCGTACTGATGTGCAGTCAGTGCTTGAATATTGAATATCCGGGTTGTCGAGTTCATCGGTGGTATGTATGTACAAAGGGCTTGGTCTGATTTCAACCTTTTGGTATATCGCTTTGGTATATCACTTGCGTTTATTAAAAGCATTGCCGATTTTCTCGTTTCCAAAATTAGCATCCTTACCAACTTTTGCCCTGATGCGCATATCGCGTGGTGTCAATATCCACCGTGCGTCACCACCTTAGATTGGACCTGCAGAGCTTGTAGTCAACCCGGCCTCACATTGAGGCCCCTTTACATCCGCGAGCGTGAAGTTCGGCTCATTGCAAGCACTACGCTGTCACTCGAAGGCGCTTCGTTACCCATGCGTTGTCTGATCTGCTCGGGTTGCAATGCCTTGGAATTTCCGGCTCTCGGTCCCAAACCCATCACTGGCGAATTCCAACGAACCATTGGTGATTTTAAGCATTTTTGCCGATGCCAGCTCGCACCAGAATCCGTTGTTATCCAGCTATTGATATCGGAGGCGGCTTACATTACTGAACGTTTCTTCAGCACGCTTAATGCTGCCGGTCCCAGCGTCTTTGCCGGGGCGACACCTGAACTGGAGAGTCTCGTTGGGGATGTTGACTTTGACACTACTGAGGCTGAAATGAGACCCATGAGTTTGCCCACCCATAATCGCGTAAAACAGCTCCCTTCATACTCTGCATTGAAGACTGAGCTTCGGAAACCTGGATATGCGATCCTTCAATTGTGTAAGGACTGGAGCGAAAACTGTAAGTTGGCTTATTGTATTGCTTGCCTTTGCATTGTATTCCAGTCTTTTTTCAACATTAAAGTCTATTGACGCGTATTGTCGTTTGACTTTTGTGATTTTCAGGCGCCCGCATCGTGTCATTTTACCAATCTCTCAGCAATAGATATCCCCTACTTACATATTACCAGATTAAATGCGACCTTCCAGGCATGCGCGAGTTTGTCAATCAACACAATGTGAAGTCGTATCCCACCTTTCTAATTATGGATTCGGGAAGAGTGATCAACGCAATTTTGGGGGCAGATAGGGAAGCTTTGATCGAAGCGGTGAATCTGACTAGTGATTATGATCCAGAATCCCCCACCCTCCCGGAACCGACCATTCCGGAACCGCAATGGGTGAGATGCTTATTATTCTCAATCAACAATCATTTCGTCTCGTTTTCGCTTATGCTCATCAGCAGCTATCTTATGCCGTTATTTCATTGTTCTCCCATCCTCTACCGTATCTCTGTCGTTGACCAAGGTTCCTCCTATTCGCCAAGTGGCTAGTCAAATAGAAGGACAAGAACCAAAGCGAGTTTCTCTCCCATACCTTCCTCCTGAGATACTCGAGCAGATTATTGAGAACCTCATGCCTCAAGACTACACATTATTACCCATTGACGTGGTCGCCTTCTCTTTAGTTTGTAAAAACTGGCATCATATTTCTCAAAATTCCCTTTCGGATTATGTATTCGACAACTGTGTTCTCTCTACGAGTTACGAATTCAAATCTATTTGGCGAATATCGGACCTCCTTGCCACCGCTCGTGTTCTTTATCCTTCTTACTCAAACTCCATTACCACACTTTCTCTTCACCTCGACCTTCTCCTTCCAAATTTAGATCATTATGAGAAATTCACCGCCATCGAGTTCTTCCATCTCCTTTCCCTCTCCCCCAACCTCCACACTCTTAAACTTTTCCTCTTTACATCCACATCCCCTGGCATTATTAGCGAGCTTGATAACTTTCTACAGGATCTCCAACCATTCTACGCCAGACTCAAAACTCTTCACTTTGAGACCGGGCATTTGTGGTCTCTTGAGAATATAGAACCCCTAATCTCACGAATTGTATCCTCTTTCAAACCCACCATCCACACAATACCCTTGACTTCTACACTATTCGATACTCGCATTCCCGATGCCTTTCCCATGCCGAAACGCCTCAAGCATTTGCAATGCTGCCCGGAATATTTACAAGGCCCATTTCCCTTCAAACCCATGCCCGACCCCATCCACTGCTTTATTGAAGGCAGTTGGTCACCCAATATGTTTACTTTCGCATTCGACGAGGAAACAGAGTACGACTTAGAGCTGAAAAGTTTGGACCCAGACAACGATGGAATCGTCTCCGACAACGATGGAATCGTCTCCGACAACGATGGAATCGTCTCCGGAAATGGCTGGCTGCTTCGGTGCCTTCATCTTCAGACACTCTGCATTACCGGTGACATCATCGATAGGAACTTTTTACTGAACCTTGCGCAAAACGCCCGCAAGCTTGAGCGCCTGGTCTTGAGACCCGTTTTCATGAGGATATCCGAACAACCGGCAGAATATTCCGACTGGGAAAACGTGAGCTGGTCCAGCATGCGTGTACTTGATCTAGAATGGTGTCTTGGAGTAGACCCAGCGTTTTTGGCGGAGTTCATAAAGGCCTGTCCAAATCTCATTGAGGTTCGGCTAGAGAGCGCCGCGGGTCTGGACTGCGAAGGAGTGATGCTCGGGCAAAGTTTTCACAAATCTGATACAGAGGGGTCGATTGTCAAGTGGCAGAGGTAGAGATTTCATGAGTTTAAACGCTAAGTTTGTCGAGAGTGATCTGAATTTCGAAGGTGCATTCATCGATGCAAAACTCTGTCTTGTATAGCAAATTGTTTATTAGAAAAAATATTGAGCACTTATTTTATTTATTTTTGACTGCCAAAATATTGGTCTTACGGACTATGATAACATCGCCAAGTCACGTACGGACTTCCAAAGCCTCGCTAGCAATATTGCCGCATTATTATAAATAAAACGCGCAGCTGTTCTTTGCAGCAATCTCAGCGGTGGCAGTGGTTGAATGCGGCCCGAGCGATGCCATGAGGCAAGACGGTAGTATTGGCAATATACTACGTGCCATAGTATCGAGACTACAAAAAGCCTCAGAATGAAAAGTGATAAATAATAGCACTTGCAGAGCTTGTTCCAACTCGTAAATGGGAATTTTGTACTGCCAACTTCTTGGGTCTTCAATATGAAATCCTCATGCCCTTCAGCGTTAAAATTTATGTGTCTGCAAAAAATGATATTTAGTAATATTACCTTGGTGTGTAACCAAAGAGAGTTATTAATTGAAGTAGGAATTCAGCACTCACACATTGAGGTTATTCAAGCATGACCCAATAAAGTAATTCTTGGCAAGGTAGTTTGCTGTAGTCCAGTTAAAGGTGTCATCTGGCAGTTGGATATAGCTCTGAGTTGACTGACCTTTGAGTGTCATACCAAATTCATAAGATAAGAGGAAGGAAGAGATGATTTATTTATGTAGTAATGAAATTTAATTACTGCAACTGTAAGAGAAATTTTTTATATATTAAAGTATTAAGCTTTAGTTATTTTCTTCTCTCTAACAATTTAATTTAAATTTATCATCATTAGGAAAATATTTTTAGTTCATAGTCTATGACTAGCATCCATGCTCATAGGCTATTCTAGTCTATGCTCATAGGCTATTCTAGCCTGTTCTGAAATAGTTCATAGCTTATGATATTGTTCTGGAGTAGTTTATAGTTCACTATATTATTCTAGAGATGTTCTGAAGGAGTTTGTAGCTGTTTTAGCAAGTTTGCTAAAAATAATTTATATGTTTATAACTATTTAGTTCATAGCTCTTAGTAAAATAGTTTATAGACTAGTTAAATATTTTTCTGATAATTATGAAATTTTAATATAATTATTATATATGAACCAAATAGTAGACTTTATAATTATCATTTAGTGATATTAGGAAAATATTTTCAGTTTATAGTTCTTGACTAGTATTTATACTTATAATTTATTTTGAAGTAGTTTATTCTTTTGCTCTATTAAGAAAATATTTTTAGTTTATAATCTATAATATCTATACTTATAGGTTATTCTAGCTTATTTTAAAATAGTTTACAGTTTATAATATTATTCTAAGGTAGTTTGCAGCTCACTATATTATTCTGGAAGTGTTTTAGAGTAGTTTGTAGCTGTTCTGGCAAGTTTACCAAAAATAGTTTATACTTAGTCTATAACTAATATCTATATTTATGATGTGAGGATGAGGCTCTGGAATCAGCTAAGTACGGAGGAGATAGGGGGCTCAATCGGGAACCAGTAGCTGGGCTAAAATCCGTACTGTAGGTAAAACCAAAGTGGAAAATAGGGGTTGTAGAGGAATAATACTATGAAAATATTAAAGTGTATATTTAGAGGCGCTAGGGAATATTAGTCCCTTTGGATGTGTATCAGCAATCAATTATCTGTTAGATGTCAAAAAGGTTATTTCTCGGCTTGAATTCACTAAGCAATACTTTCTTCACCAGTTGCGTTAGGATTATTAGACTTGTATTGGGCTCAAGCTCAGGCAAAGATTTATTGAATGGAAATAAAGGGGGAATATTTATACAGTTTTGAAGAGGTGCTATACGGGTAGCTGCCCTGTTACTACTCTCAAAACTATTGGCTATTCAAAATATAAACTAGTTATGAATTTATGTGATATAACAAGTTATATAAGTTATGGATTTTAAGACGGTTAAAGATTTAAGACGGTTAAAAGGTTTAAGACGGTTAAAAGGTTTCACAAATCAAGGAACTGTTCCAATTGGTCGAAATCTCTTTGTAATACACGGATTTCTTCTTTAAGTTCCTCAAAGGCATTTTGAGACAGTTGGTGAAATGCGGATGGTCCAATTTTGGTAAGTCTTTTCAAGGCGGCTGGCCGAAACTGGAAGAGTCCGTAAATTCAGAGGGCAATCCTTTGAGATTGGAGGGGAATCCCTTGATGTAGTGCTCGTTTGCATACCTTTGCATGTCGTCGATCCCATACATGTTCGAGATCTTCTTCCCAGATCCTGGCGATCTTGTAGTAGGCCTGAAATTCATCTTGTGTTTGTCGTTTCTGAGCAATGTCGATATTTTTCATTATTATTTGAGTCCTTTGTAGAGCAGATCCTTCCTCAGGTAATAGTTCAGATGGAGGATCTTCTAAGGCTCGGTATGCTTCGATGACTCGGCTTCGGAGGTATTCGTCATTGTTAAATCGGGGCATTTTTGCACTTATATAAATCTTCCAGTCTCCTCTCATTACTCCCCTATTTATAAGTATTATCTCCAGATAGCTGATAAATCAATTTCTTGCAAAGTATCTTTTAACTTTTCCGCGGTGTACTGGTGTTGGCTGAATTGTTCCTTTTGGGCTTCGGATCCAGATCGAGGTTCCCTTTATATCTTGAATATAGTATGGTCCTTCCCATTTTGGTTCGAGTTTTGCTGACCAAGAGGCTTCAACAATATTTCGATAAATCAAGATTTGATCTCCAATATTTAATGTTTCAACCAGTAGATTCTTGTACTTCTGTCGATCTTGCACCTTTTGGATGAACTTTTGCACCTTGTGTCGAATACATTTTAGTCTTTCCATATCGTACGTCATTAAGCTCCAAATTCGTTCTTCATGTGATTCTCTCATGTCAGCTTGTGGAACTCCCCTATTTGGCAATCTCCCATAGACTAACTCAAAAGGGCTGAAAGTCATGGTCTTCTGTTGTGAGCATCTGATTGCGAATAGTGCAGATGGTAACCAAAAGTCCCAGTCAGTATATGTCTTGCTCATTTTCGAAATTGTATTTTTGATCGTCTGATTCATTCGTTCAGTGAGTCCATTTCCTTGAGGATGATAGGCAGTGGTTTGGATATGCTGGATGTGATATGTCTGATTTAATTCTTTTACTAGATCATTGCAGAATTCTGTTCCTCTGTTGGATATTATCTGTTTCGATAGTCCGTGTTGGCAGATGATTCATTCATGTATAAATTCTGATATTGTCTGAGCATCTGATGTCTCCAAGGATTCTGCTTCGGGCTATTTTGTTAACCAGTCAACTGCTACGATGATGTATTTTTTTCCGGTAAGGGTCCGTGGAAGTGGTCCAATTACGTCGATTCCAATATATTCAAAAGAGGCATTTGGCATTGTGCTGGGTTGCCAGGGTACAAAATCCTTAATCATTTTCCTTTTTTTGGCAAGTGTCGCATGTCCTGATATAATGTTGTACATCTTTCCACATTTGTGGCCACCAGTAAGTTTTTGCTAACTGCTGATAGGTTCGTTCCACTCCTTGGTGTCCAGATAAGTGATAATCATGTACTCCTACTAAAATGTTGTTCACACAATGTGTTGGGATAACTATGCGTCGGTATTCTTTGTCTGTTTGTGATATTTTGTATAATTCTCCATCCTGATATTCGAAGTTTTGTTGGCTCCTAAGTATAATCTTCTTTCTCCATTCGTCGATTATTGATATTTTTCCTTCTCCCAAATACATTGTGATCTGATAGTATAGCTCCTGATTCATTGGAATTGCACAGTTTTTTCTTGGGGTAACGTCTCCCTTCTTGGTATTCTTGACAATGCATCGGCATGCTGGTGTGTCTTTCCTGGTTTGTGCTGGACCTTGAAGTCATACTTCTGAAGTCTTATGATCTATCAAGTGTAGATCCCAGTAGGTTGAACTTTGTTGAATAACCACTTGAGGGCCGCATGATCTGTGACGAGGGTGAACTTTTATCCAATCAGGTAGTGGCGGAAGTACTCAATTGCCCAGGTTGCTGCCAAGCATTCCAATTTGGTTGCTTCATAATTGGCTTGTGCTGGGTTGGTTCCTTTGCTGGCATATGCAATCACGCGTTTATTTCCTTGTTCGTCTATCTGCATTAGTACAGCTCCGAGTTCTTTAGCTGATCCATCAGTGTGTAAGGTAAATGGTTTTTCCCAGTTAGGTCATTTCAGAATTGGTGCACTCATGAGAGCTTCTTTAAGTTCTTCCATAGCTAAACGTTGGAGCATTCCGAATTCAAACTGAATTCCTTTCCTAAGTAGGTGGTGCAGGGGTCGTGCAATCGTCGAAAAGTCCTTGACGAATTTTCGATAGAAGGTTGCTAGTCCCAAAAAGGCTCGTAACTCGGATACATTTGTAGGTACTGGGTAGGTTCGGATTTCCTTGGTTTTGCTTGGGTCAGTTCTCAGTCCTTCAGCTGTGATAATGAATCCAAGGTACTTCATTTCTGTTTCTCTGATTGTGCATTTTTTTGCTTTGAGTCTGAATCCACTTTCTCGAAGTCTTCGAAAAATCTCGATGATTCCCTTGACATGACTTGGCCAATCTGGTAAGTATAGCTGAATATCATCGATGTATACTGTAATGTTCTTGCCGATCATATCTCTGAAGACATCTGTCATTGCTTTTTGGAAAGATGGCGGGGCATTGCATAACCCAAAGGGCATCCTGGTGTACTGGTAGTGGCCATCCTATGTTACAAATGCGGATCGTTCACTTGCTTCCGGGGTAAGTGTAATCTGGTGATATCCAGCATACAAATCAAAGCTCGAGAAGTATTGAGGCTGCTTCTCCACTAAATCCAGTAAGTCGTCAATCCTTGGTATAGGAAATGCATCCTTTTTTGTGATGGCATTAAGAGCTCGGAAGTCCACACAGAATCTTGGGGCTGTTGTTTCAGTTCTGGTTTCATCCTCATTAATGATGATTTCCTTCTTTGGTGCAACGACAATAGGGAATCCCCATGGGCTCTTTGATTTGATAATTACACCGTCATTTTCTAGTCGAGTGATTTCTTCAGTGACCCATTTTCGATAGCTTGGGTTGAGGCAGTAGGGTGTCTTCTTGATTGGTTCATGGTCACCTGTATCAATGTGATGTTGGTACTTTGGGTCTGCTCCTGTGGTACTTTCTAAACTGGTTATGAAGATGTCTTGGTTTCTGTTGATGATTGCTTTAACTTCTATAATTTGTCCTTCTTGTAAGTTTCTTCCAATTTTGACTGCTAGGCAGTCATTCTTTCCTTCTTCTTTTTGGTCTGCTGAAATTTGTTATCGATTTATAATAGCTGCATTGACTCCAGTTGATCCAAATCCGCCTTGACCTCTGGTTGTAGTTCTGACCAAGTTGGGGTATTGTTCTCGGAGTGTAACCGTTGCATAAGGTAAGATAATCATTTGTGCAACTCAGTCTCCTTTTTCTAGGTCAATCCGGTTGGTTCGGTGTCGATTTACTACAATGACTCTGATAGTTCCAGTATAATCTTGATCGATTACTCCTGCATCTGTAGTAAGTCCTGCTTTTACCAATGAGCTTCTTGGTTTCACCATTTCGAAATGTCCTTCCGGTATTTCTAAGGCAAATCCGGTGTCAAGAATTGTGCTATCTCCAGGTTGTAGGGATATACTTTCTGGAGTTATAAGGTCAAGTCCTGCTGATCCTTCTGTAGCGTGCTGAGGTAATGGTAGCTCGTAGTTAGTTCGGTGAGCATTGATCATAACATTGATCATATCTTCATTGTGTTCTCGGTGATGTTCATTGTCCCAATCTTCGAGGTAGGTTCTATGGTACTTGTGGTCGAAGTGTTGGTCTGGATACTCCGACCTTTTGGCTACTATCCACATGTCTCGTACGTTCCATTCGTCCCAGTATTTGTTTTGAAAATCATCTCGGTTTCCAAAGAAGTGTGACTTGCCAATGAAAGGTGCCTTCTCTTTGCAGATATCCCAGATGCGGCTTCCATCTTTAAAGGGGTGTAGTTGTTTTCCGGAGTAAGGTCCTTGATAAAGGTCTAGCATTTCTTGCTTCTTGGGTTGTGGTGGCTTGTTATGTATTCGTGGTTTGGCAGGCATGTGTTCCTGAAGGCTCTCTTCTTTTGGGATCTGCTTTGTCTGTGGACAGTCGCACATCATTTCTGCACAATAAATCCTTTGTTCGCAGAATGGACAGTATTGGTATTTCATGTTCCAATTGATGAGGTAGTTCCGTTTCTTCTTGTAAAGTAGTCGCCAGCCGTGTTGAGCTTTTTCTTCATCATCTGTGTCTTCAAAGTCAATGTTGTGATCTGATTCGGGTTGGGCAACCATTACTTGATCGGATTCATGCGTAACATCCTCTGTTTCAGGTCGTGCTCCTTTGTGAATGTTGATAGGGATCTGGAAGGTTCTTCCTCTGCAAGTAATCCTCATTCTTTCACTGAAGATATCGATGACGGCTTTTGCTTTGTTCAGCCATTCATTTCCTAGGATAACATTATAGGTCTGTGTGTCGACAACCAGCATAGTCACTAGTATAGTGATATCTCCGAATCGGATAGGAATATCCTTCATTTTTCCAAGGGGTATTGCATGGTTGCCGCCTGCTGTAGTGAAGTTCAGGCTTGTTGGTAGTTCGATTCCCCATCCTAATCTGTCAAGTGCTTTCTTAGCGATGATACATCCTCCTGCTCCTAAATCAATGATGGCTTCAAAAGGTGTTGATTCGATAGTGCATGTAGCAATGGCTGAGGCTTTCCTAGTATCTTCTTCATCACTCATTTCTTCTGCCGATGGTTGGGCCTGGTTGATCTCGACCACCTTGAATCCTGGTTTGGTATCACTCAGTCCTTCTCTGATTTGGGTCTTGATCGCCGGATTGAGTTCCGCTACTTGAGCAAAGGTCATGCTAACTTGGCGATTCTTCATGTCCTCCCAGGCATTATAGTGATAGGTTTTGGTATGTCGAGTCCGGGTTTCTCGGCTTGGGCTTTCTGACATCAGTTGATCTTGACTAGATTCTTCGAACTTGCTGAAATCTGGAGCCTCATATATGACTTCAGGCTTCTTACGCTCGATGATTACTTCGGATTCCTCATTTTTCTTGTTTCCTTCTGGGTGATTGTAAGGTTTTCCTGGAGGTCGGCCTGGTTTCCTTCCTGGTATAGCTGGTAGAATCCAGATATCTTCATCGTCGCTGTCTTCAAAGATTTCTCGAATCTGGAGGGTTGGGGTTTGTGCAAGGTACATCCTATCTCTCTGTCTGGTCTGCTGTTGGCGATTACTATTGCTTGGTTCTGCTCTTCTGTTTGTTTCTGACTGACAATTTCTGGCAATGTGTCCTTCTTCTCCACATTTGTAGCATGTCAAGAATCGATCGTAATTCCTGTTGTTCTGATTGTTGATCCGATTTGCTGGTTGGGCACTGTAAGAAGAGTTGTAAGATGTTCGTCTAGGTTGGTACTGCTTCTTTTCAATGTTGGTGATGTGTGCCTCCATCCTGACAAATTTTGCAGTTAACTCATCAATATCTTGCTCGGTAGGTATGGGTTTTCCAGTTGCTGTTGCATTGATGACTGGTGTAGTGTGGTATGGCTCGCTGACTTCTCTTCTTCTAAATGTTGGTGCCACCATCTGTTGGTAGATGTCTTGACTTGGATTTTGTACTAGCCAGTATCTCTGAGCAAAATTTACTTTTCCAAGTAGGTCGAGAGTGGTAGGTGATGACCGGATCGCGAGTGCTAATTCTGCTTGTATTCCCTACATGAAGGTTGATTCTGCTACCTGGTCTTGTACTGCATCTATATATCCTGCGGTTTCGATCATGTCTCGGACTTTGGTGTAGAACTCCAAAGGT
>RBNK01002232.1:0-11668 GCA_003990785.1 Endogone sp. FLAS-F59071 | reverse complement strand
GCATTCGATCGATTTTCATTTGACGTATATGTATATTTCATTTATCACCTTAGTAACTTATTCCCTTTTATTCAGACCGGACATTATTATATCATTATTATCTTTTTGGCGATCTTCGATGGACACTTATTTCATTTATTTGCATTTGGACATTATTTGATATTATTTTATTATCCCTTTTATTTTATATTCCACGTTTACGTGAATTTTCAGGAGTAGTTGTTTAAGGAAACATGACAAGCTACTTCTTTATTTAGTAATATCCTTATCAAGAATAGTATTTTCTTATTTTTATATTTTCGGATAACTTGGACACAACGTTATACTCACTACAGCACCCTACTTGCAATCAGAGCTTATTTTATTAGCTTCTCTCATATAGCTAATTCACATCGCCACTGACCTAGAGAGTCTCGAGAACAAGACATTCTTAGTTGAGCTCCCAAATGTGACGGCTAACCCCTAACTTGACTGATTTTCACGAAATTTATACTACGCTCGATTAAGAAAGTCATTGTAACACTTTGTCCCCTCCCTTTTATTTCGGCACGATACCTTTTATTTCGGCACGATGCCTTTTATTTCAGCACGATGCCTTTTATTTTGGCAGAAGAATCACTTTGTAATGATTGGATTGTATTTTCATAGTGAAGTCCTTATTAGTTGTTCTTCAGTCCTTCAATTTTGTATAAATACCCCCTCTATTTCTATCTAAATAAATCAGTTTGCACAGAGTCTTAGAATATCTCAATATCAGTCATAGTAAAGCCTGAAGAGCACAGCACGAAGCTGTAGTAAGGATATGCAAAGGGAGATATCACATCCATAATTCTGAGCATTCTCACTTGGTACATATGAACGAACGAATGACCGGTTATTAGTACATTTACCACAATAAGTATTAATAAGTATTATATAAACTATTACTATATTAAATAAGAAAGAATAAAAGAAAATATTAAATAGTAAAAAGCTTTTATTTATAGTTATATAGATATATTAATATTGTGGTAAATGTACTAAAAACCAGTCATTCATTTGTTCATTGAGAATGCTCAGAGTGTCAGACGTGATATCTCCCTTTGCATATCCTTACTACAGCTATATGCTGTGCTCTTCAGGCTTTACTATGACTGATATTGAGATATTCCAAGACTCTGTGCAAACTGATTTATTTAGATAGAAAATAGAAGGGGTATTTATACAAATTTGAGAGACTAAAGAATAACTAATAAAGACTTCGCTATAAAAATACAATCCAATCATTGCGAAGTAGTATTCTTACTTAGTATATTTGATATATATAGAATGACTGATTATTAGTATATTTACTATATCTTAGTACTAACTAAGAGTTATTATAAGACTAACTCTTATATCTTTATTCAAGTAAAACTGAACTATACCTTCAAGTAATAATAGTATACTTATAATAGAAGACAACATTATTCAAGACAGATTACTGATAGATACCCCTACTTTTTATATAAAGAAAATTATCAAATAGCTCTAGTTCTAAAGAAGAAAAATTTATTACATCTGATCTATCTGATAGTAACTATAGTGAAATAAGAGAATCTATCACCTTTTTTATAGTATATGATAGGTTATTATTAGACAAAGAATTAACTATTGATTTTGTTAATAACCTATAAGTATTATTTTATAAAACATCCAATAATAAATCAGATAATGAACCAGAAATTAATATATATAAAATAATAGAAAGATTACTAACTTTCACTAATTATATATTAGCTGAATCAGTAATCAAGTTTATTAAAGACTTATAGATCTATAATGCAATTTAGCAGTTTACCAATAGTACAAAAGTAAATATTCTAAAAGTAGTCTTATGAGAATCTGCTAAAATTATATATAATACTATAGTAATTACTATAGCAGTAAACAGATGATTTAATATAGAAGTAGAAGAAACAAATACAGAAGCTAATACTAGAGTAATCTATATAAATACTATCATATGGTTGAGAGCTACTTACCATATAATTGATATATAGTAAAATATAAAGGATCAGTTAGTGTCAATATATCAGAGAATAAATGAAAGTCTTTTCACCTTCTATATAAAAATCTAATATACTGTAGTGTTGAAATTTGATCTTCGAATGTGTGTTTGGAGTAAAGAGCGCAATTGGCTCATGAAGCCAATATGCATGTATTTATTAATGCTAATTTATGATTGGTCGATACAAACAAAGATCGTCTAAGCCATGATTGAGTGACATAGTATCAATTGTTGATGCATCGATCATTGATGGGAGAGATATAATAAGCTAATAATTACAACACTCCCCCTGCTTAACATATCTCAATAAAAATAAATAAAATAAATAAAAATAAAAGAATAAAAATAAAAATAAAAAATAGAAATAAAATGTTCAACTGTACATCACAAATGACATCTATGAAGTATATTTACTGCAAATAACTATATGTAAAATACTACTTGAGTGATAAGAATGATGTGATAAAGAACATAAAATTTTTTAAAAAAAATGTTAGTTACATAAGCCCATTTTTGTAATTAACATTTCAAGTCTTGGTCACGCAAGTGGCTTGGTTAATGCATCAGCAATCATTTTATCTATCGCCATGTAAACAATATCTATCACCCTTGATTTAACTTTCTCTTAAATAAAGTGGTGCTAAATGTCAATATGCTTTGATCAAGCATGATTAATTGGATTTTTGGCGAGGGAGATTGCTGATTGGTTATCTTCAAATAAGGTTGTTGCACAATTAGGCAAATATCCTAGCTCATCCAATAGAGTGCGTAGCCAAATGACTTCTTTCGTCGCATGTGCTAATGCCATATATTCTGCCTCAGTTGTTGATAGGGCAATGGTTGATTGGCATTTGCTTGACTAGCTGATGGCTCCTCCTGATAGGTTGAAGATATAACCCGTGGTTAATCATCGTGTATTAATATCTCCTTCCCAGTTGGCATCACTAAAACTGATCAGTCTTAGATCCTGATCATGTCCAAGGCACAGCTTATAATTGGCTGTTCCTTTAATATATCTTAATAATTGTTTAAGGGCATGGTGATATTCTTGCCAAAAATTGACTGATGATGCTAACAGCAGCAGCTAGATCAGGTCTTGTCCCAATCATCAGATACATTATGCTGCCAATCATTTATCTGAATAGACTTTGGTCTGCAGATTTTCCCCCTTCAGCTTTGAGTTGAATGGATGGATCAAGGGGTGTGCTGATTGGCTTGGCATCCGTCATGTTAAACCTTATAATGATTTGATTGGCAAAGTGACTTTGATCAATTGTGATCGTGTGTGTTTTTCGATCACACATGACTCGAATACCCAAAAAATGTTTAATTTCGCCACAGTCTGTCATATCAAATGCGTTGCTAAGTTCTGCCTTGAAATTGTTCATCGTTTCCATCGAATCAGCCAGAATTAGTAGATTGTCGACATATATAGCAATAATTATCAGCAATTGATCTTTTTGTCTCCTTCTTAGATAAATGCTGTGATCTGATTATAGTCTTGTAAAATTTGATTAGCTGAGGTGGTTGTTGATCTTCTGATTCCATATACGAGATGATTGCTTTAGTCTATACAATGATCGATTAAGCTTATATACGGCTCTCGGTGATAGCTCCGATTGGTCGATTCCTTTAGGTACCATCATGTAGATCTCTTCATCAAGATCACCATTCAGGAACGCTGTTTTTACATCCATTTAGTAAATTTCTAAGTTTAGGGTTGCTCTGATCGATAAAAGTGTCCTAATCGACATGAATTTTACCACAGGAGTAAATGTTTCATTGTAATCAACTCCTTGCTGTTGTGAATATCCCTTGGCCACTAATCTCGCCTTGTACCTGGCAACCGATCCATCAGTGTTGAGTTTCTTTTTAAATACCTATCTGCATCCAATTGGCTTGCGTCCCACAAGCACCTCAGGTACAATCGTCCATGTGTCATTATTCTTAAGTGATTTAAGCTCTTGATTGATTACTTCCTCCCAAAGCTTTGCATCAGGCAGAGAAATTGCCTCCTTGTAGGTCATTGGGTCATCGGTTGATTCAATTAAATTAGCTTCTGACATGCGATCTTGCCAAATTCGTAGAGCTTCAGTGTTGATCAATTGTTCGATTGGCTCCCAGATGTTGTTATCATCATCATAGCCTAGCCATTTAACCAGATATTCCTTTTTTTCATCAATCTTGCATTCTCTGATGATCGCTTCAATGACGTATTCTCGATCTTCTAGGTTGACGATTGTTGGGGATTTTAATATAATAGATTCATCAAATGTGACATCGCAGCTGATCTCTATCCTCCTATTAGTTGGATCCTAGAGCCTGTACGCTTTCTTTTCATCATGATAGCCAATCATTTTAAGCTTTTTGGATCGGGGTGCCAGTTTCGATCTTTTTCTCTTGCAAATATGCTGTGATGGAACATTTTGTGATGACATACAATTTGATCATGTGAGATCACAGTCATGTGACTTGTAACGTTGCTGAGACTTATAATGTTGCTGAGACTTATAATGTTACTGAGATCTGCAATCACACTATAACCTAAAATAGTATTTTGATCTGATATATTATTTCGTTGCTCAATTACATTATAACCTGATATATATCTTAGCCAATCAATTTGTACCTTATATTTAGCCGAGCCAATCAGAAATTCAAGTAGTAACCTGGGTAGCTGCCCATATAGCACCTTGTAATTTCTTATAAATACCTCACTCGCAATTATTAATAAAATTCAGACTGCAACAAGCTAGGGAAGCTTACAACAGATAACCCAAGGGATACTGAAGCCTTACTCAAGAAGTAAGCAATTGATATAGTTTCGAGATTCTAACAGATACACTTTATTCGATCAATTACACATAATTCTTGCTAGTTAACACCTACATCGACACCCTTCTTAAGACGCTACCACATAACCCACTAAGACCCCTAAAGTATATTTTCTGCATCTGCTCAACTCCGAGTATTTCGCCATTAATATATTTTACACCGTCACAATTGGTGCTGACTGGCAGGAAATCAATCGACACATCGACCGATTTGTTATCTATATTGTATAACCAAACTTGCCGAAACCCATAGTAGAAGACAAAAGCAAGAACAGCACTACCACTGCCACCACCCACATTACTACAACTACCTAGGAGAAGACCTCAAGAAGACGAAGAAACCATGGCAGACAGACTACTTACCTTTTATGGATACACCAAGGAATATGTTTGAGAATTCCTAGATGATTTAGAAAGCTACTTCGCAGCCAAAGGAACGGTCAGCACCCAATGGTTGCCCATCCTGGCCGCCCAACTCAGAGGACCTGCAAGAGAAGCCTACTGTGTGGCTCTAACAGATGCAACAGCCACTAGACTAGGAGGACTAATCCTCGCAGCCACAGCAGCAGCTGGAAATAACCCCCCCCCACCGCAGCATTAGCCACCGCTCATTGGGATGTTACAAGAGCCTGGCTAGAGGAGAAGTATTTCACCAAACAGAAACGAGAATCAATCAAGGAACAGCTATTTAACATGAAGATGTCAATCAATCAATGCCCGGAAGACTGGGTTAATACCATCGATCAGTATATGCAACTCTGTGGAGAAACTAGCCCGGTTGTATGAGAAATGATGTTCATGAATGGCTTACCCGCAGACATCCAACACCATATCAAGAGGTTTGGCCCTCGAAGTATGGAAGAGAAAGTCAGGATGGCACAGGCCTTTTGGGATACCAAAGCAGGACATTCGGCATCCCTATATAATAAGTTACCACAAGACTTATACAGGAAATTCAGTACTGGAATACCTGTAGTTCAAATGGTATCTGCATCAACCGAACCATCTGAGGAGGATACTATCAAACCAACAGTTATAGCAAAAATGGGAAAGACAACTCATAAGGATGAAATGGAAAAAATTACCAAGATGATCTCAGAAATGACAGCGCACATAGCTGATCTTGAAGCCAAGGTGATCCGACAGAATAGACAACCGAGAGGAATCTTCGTCACCGAAGAACGCAACAAGACTGAGATAAACTGCTTCCTCTGCGGAAGACGTGGTCACTTTGCCAAAGATTGCCGAACTAGAAGTTGGAAGGAAGGACGAGAGAGAGAGGAAGTAAAGAAGGCCGACCATGCTAACGTAGTGCAAGAAATCAAAGAAGAAGATGAAGAATTTAGCGAAGAATATTTGGAGGCCTATCCGGTTGAAGCAGTCAGCTGCACTACTACAAGGAAAACTCCCTACCCAAGGAAGAAGCTGATCCAGGAACCTGAGGTTGTTATCGAGAAGCCTAAGAAGCCAATGCAAAGACAACAGCTGAATGAAGACCAATGGGACAAAGCCTTCAAACAAATAATGCAACCTGGTAAGACAGTTACTTCGACCACCGGAGATGAAGAAATGACGGATCAGGAAGAGAATAAGGAGAAGAAGCCTAGGAAGGTTAGAGAATTCGAGTACGACCCATGGAAGGATATTGCTAGTCAGAAGGCAAACATTACCTTCAAACAACTCTTCCAGATCGCACCGTCAACAAAGCAGAAGGTGAAAATGCAGATTACTGAAACCAAACCAACCATCTGATTCGAGGAAGTTAATACTGCCAAAGAACAAGAGGAGTGAACCTATATCTCATCCACCTATGCACAATGCAACATTGGAGGATTAGTATGCTCAGTCATTATTGACACTAGAGCAGGAGTCAGTATCATCGCCAAGCATTTCCTAGACCGCCTAGGATGGGATATTGACGAACCCACTACCTCTACCTTGGTCGTCGCAAGTGGAAAAAACAGCGTACCTCTAGGAGTACTCCGAGAAGTACCAGTTCAGTTTGGAACAGAAATAATTCCTGTCAGAATGGTTGTCACCAATGCACAATCCTACAATGCTATCTTGGGTAACAGCTGGTTGAAGAAAGCTAAAGCTAGAATTGACCTGGATGCATAAAGGTTAATCTTCGTCAACCATGGAAGAAAGTTCAGTGTACCTTTGGATATTCAGAAAGGAGTAGTACCGAAACTTACTCAGAGGCCGGAAGACAAAAGTGACACAGATGAAGGAATAACCCCCAGATAGGTGCACCTCAATTTGGTAGAAGAAAAAGAAGCAAACGTGGTGATCAATAGTGAATACTGCTGCCTAACACCTTTGGAGAAGAACTAGTTAATTGAGTATAACATGAGGAATACTAGATGTTCATTCTGTGAGCAATGCATCTATTGCACCGAGATGATGTGCACTTGCAGTGATACAAAGTTGATACCTGACCAAGATATTTTGGAGATGTACTTACTGACAGAAAAGAAGATCAGGAAACCAAGATTGTCACAGACCCGCCGAAGGACTCCACCCTCAATGAATCATAGACTGTATGATAGAAGAAACCCTCATCCATTTGCAGATAACACTGGAGAAGTATGGGACTGTTTCTAGACAAATATCAGACATATCGGCAAAGGACATCTTTGGGGAAATCGCAACATCTACCTGCAAGGATGCTACTGAGATGAAGTTAATCTCTATGACCTCTGGGAATGCGAAAACTAGGTCAGATACCCAGATGAACCATATGATATCAATTACCACGGAACTTGGAAGGAACGCTATGACCAAGAACAAGAACAAACAATACCCAAAGAAAATGAAGACGAGGAAGTACCTGAAGAATAGAGTAATGAAGTTTACACTACTCAGATGCCTATTGAAGTCAGAGCCTTATTTCAGGAAGATGATAAAGATGATGGACCTATCCTGATTGAAGAAAGCGACTCAGACCCAGAAGAAGAAATTATCGCACTGGAGGAAATAGTTCACCCCGATGAACGCATCAGCATGTGCTATTGGTGGTGGAAGAACTTGTGGCAAAACCTACCTCAGGATACAACTCACGAGCAGTGGAAGGAACCGGATGTCCCCACCCTTGAAGAAGTGTTCACAGTTGAAGAAAAGGATACAGCAACCCAAGTCAAGAAATTAATAGAAAGCACAATCGTACTGAAGAGAAAAACCGAAGGAGCTGCAGGATATGACCTATATGCAGATGAAGACTACACTCTAGAACCAAAATCATCAGCCTTCGTAAAAACTGGAATTGCTATTGCCCTACCACTCGGACAATATGCGCAAGTATGGGCAAGAAGTGGACTCTACCGCAACTCTGGAATAGGAGCATTTCCTAAATTAATAGATGAAGACTATAGAGGAGAAATTGAGGTTAGACTGGTGAACCACAACCATAGCCAATTCAAAGTATACCAAGGCGATCGAATTGCTCAGATGGTAATCATCAAGTGTGAACAACAACCTTTGAAGGAAGTAGAAAACTTAGAAGAAACACGACATAGAAGAAAAGGGTTTGGATCGACTAGACAAGCAAATGTGATAATGGAGAGACTGGATGACCAGGAAAGTGCTAAGAAGCACATCTACTCCCTCAATGAAAACCTGTTACCAAATCAGAAGAAATAGTTATAAGACCTACTGAAGGAGTATGAGGATATTATTGCGATCAGTTTCAAGGACCTACCGGACCAAGCTGTCTTCACGCACCACATCGACACGGGAGACGCCAAACCGATCAAACAGGCACCCTACAGATTGCTAGCCAACTATCATAACTTTGTACGAAAGCATGTTCAAGAGCTATTGGAGTCAGGAGTGATCATACGATCAAAAAGCCCGTGGGCATCACCTATCAGCATAGTACCGAAGAAAGATGGATAGAGAATGGTTATCGATTATCGCAAATTAAATTCAGTTACCAAGAAGCACACATACCCAATTCCGCACTCGGAAGACTTACAAAACATGTTAAAAAAGGCGCAAATCTACTTAACCTTAGATCTATGGGCAGGATATAACCAGATTGGAATGACGCCCAAAGTACAGGAAAAATCAGCATTTGTTACACTATTTGGACAATATGAATTTATACGAATGTCCTTTGGACTCTGTAATGCACCCGCCACCTTCCAAGCTGCAATAAACGAGATCTTCTACGATTTGATTGGACATAGAGTGATTGTATATATCGATGACATCAACATTTATACAGAAAACTTTGCAGAACACATGGTGATCCTGAAGGAAGTATTTGAATGACTTAGAAAGCACGGACTAAGGATTAAGTCAACAAAATGCTACTTTGGACAAAAGAAAATCGAATACCTCGGATTTATAATTGATGGAGGAGAAATCCGCCTGGACTCAAAGAAGACCGAAATTGTCAAAGCCTTCTCAACCCCGCAAGATAAAATGGCCTTACGAGGATTTTTAGGAGTGGTCCAGTTCTATAAAAGGTTTATCCCCAGTTACTCTGAAATTGCTGCACCCCTGCACATGTTACAAAGAAAAGGAAGAGCATGGGAATAGACATCAGCCGCACAAACAGCCTTCAACCTAATCAAGGAAGCACTTACCCATGCACTAGTTATGGTAAGACTGGATCTCACAAAAGTATTCAAGCTATATACAGATGCATCGTCATTTGGACTTAGAGCAATTCTAGTGCAAGATGACAAAGATGGAGAGCATGTAATTGCTTATGCAGGACGAGCCACCCATGGAGCAGAACCTTCCTATGGAGCTACCCAACTGGAATGCATAGCAGTCGTCTAGGCCATACAACACTTTTGCCACTTCCTGATTGGAAAACAGTTCACCCTAATAACAGATTACTCAGCTCTCAAATGGCTTTGGAATAAGTCAAATCTGACAGGGATGTATGCATGATGGCTAGCCATATTGCAGGAATACGACTTCATGATGCAATACAGAAAAGGACAGAATCATCAGAATGTGGATACCCTCTCACGCCTACCCCAATTTATCTGAGATCGACACCCCGAACCAAAAAGAATATACCTACCCAATGAACACTGAACTCTATAACGGATATTTGGATTACCTCAGTAACCTAACCTTTACTGGGATGACGAATGAAAATGATCAACAGCTTATACAGATAATGGCACTAAACTACTTTATTAAGAATAATATACTTTACCGACAACACAGAGGACAGATACGACTTGTAGTTCCTGAACACAAAAAGCAGATAGTACTTCAGGCCTCTCATGACCATCAGCTGGCAGGACACATGGGTATAGATAACACATATCAATGACTATTAGAAAAATATTATTGGAAGAACATGTATGAAGATATTAGAGAATATATTAAAAGATGTGACACTTGCCAGAAGAGGCACTGAGGAAAGGAAGTCAAGACCTTACAACCGATTGTACCTGGAGGACCCTTCGAACATATTGGAATAGACATTGTTGGATTGCTACCAAGAACACTTAGAGGAAATCGATACATCGTAGTAGTAGTAGATTACCTGACCAAGTACCCCGAAGCAAGAGCATTGCCCCTTGTAGATGTCCTTAATATTGCACCTTTTATCTACGAAGATATTATCTGCCGCCATAGAATACCTTATGAAATGACCTCTGATCAAGGAACTGAATTCGTTAATGAATTCATGCAGATATTGACACAACACTTCGAGATCCACCAGATAAAGACTACTGCCTACTACCCTCAAGGAAATAGACTCACTGAACGAATGAATCAAACCATCAAGAACACGATTGCTAAAGTAGTACAATCACAAGGAGGAGATTGGGACTTGTACCTACCTTCCGCCTTATTTGCACTATGAACAATGAAACAGGAGATAACAAAGTTTACTCCTTTTGAGCTCGCTTACAGAAGAAAAGCTCATCAGCTGATAGACCAAGTAATGACTACCTCGGAACTCAGCCACACCTCCTGGGAAAAGCAAATCAAGCATCATGTGACAAAGGAAATTCAAGAATTACACAATGTCCGAAACAAGGCAAGAGAATTTATTGCCATTGCACAAGATCGACAAAAGAAGAATTACAACAAGGAACACAAGGAAACCGAGAAATTAAAGATTGGTGACCAAGTCTTACTATACCGGAACATAGTAGAGTCCTCTTGGTTAGCAAAATTGGACTCAAAATGGGAAGGACCATACTATATTGCCAGTATAAAAGGAACTACATATCAGTTACGAAAAATGATGGGAACAATCTTACCCTATACTGTCTACCGAAACCGCCTCAAGAAATATCATGCTCCGTTGGAACAACTTCCATGAAGTCCGAGTTAGCCTGATCGAGGCCTACCGACATATAGAACCCCTGGAAGACCTTGAGGAAATAGAAGGATCAACTTTATAGAAGATCTGATCGATTGTACGCAACATTTAAAGGAGGCAACACCTAGCACGAATCAATGAATGGAAGGAATACTACCGAATCACACAACTCTGGGATGAAGAAGTTGAACATATCTGGAACCGGAAGGATAGTGTGATAGACTAAAATATATTAACGGCGAAATACTCTGAGTTGAGCAAGTGCAGAAAATATACTTTAGGGGTCTTAGCGGGTTATGCAGTAGCGTCTTAAGAAGGGTGTTAATGTAGGTGTTAACTAGCAAGAATTAAGTGTGATTGATCGAATAAAGTATATTTGTTAGAATCTCGAAACTATCCAATTGCTTACTCCTTGAGTAAGGCTTCAGTATCCCTTGGGTTGTCTGTTTGTAAGCTTCCTTAGCTTGTTGCAGTCCGAATTTTATTGATAATTGCGAGCGGGGT
>RBNK01002231.1:0-11669 GCA_003990785.1 Endogone sp. FLAS-F59071 | reverse complement strand
TTTCCTATTTTTAGTACTTTATTCCACCAGCATTTTATTATTTTATTACTTAGCAATCTGTATAAATACCCCTCTCACAATTATCAATAAAATTCGGACTGCAACAAGCTAAGGAAGCTTCTTACAGACAACCCGAGGGATACTGAAGCCTTAGTCTGAGACTAAGCAATGGTTAAAGAAAGAGAAGTTTATTATTATACAAAGCTTATTACATTACATTCACTATATAATACACTTTCCTGCTAGTCACCCCACCCAAGCCGCTACCGCATAACCCGCTAAGACCCTAAGATATGCTACAGTAATATTTTTTTGCTGTTAGAATATTTTAGTCCGTCACACTATATATAGCTTGAACAATTTTGTGAGATCTGGTCTTGCCATTACTAATGTATAGATAAGTGCTTCCTTGATTAGGTTAAAGGCAGTTTGTGCAGCTAATGTCCATTCCTATGCTCTTCCTTTTCTTTGCAACATATGTAGGGGTGCAGTAATTTCAGAGTAACCAGGGATAAACTTTTTATAGAACTGGACCAGTCCTAAGAATCCTTATAAGGTCATCTTATCTTGCGGAGTTGAGAAGGCTTTAACGATTTCAGTCTTCTTCAAGTCTGAGTGGATTTCTTCCTCATCATTTATAAATCCGAGGTATTCAATTTTCTTCTATCCAAAGTAGCATTTTGTTGGCTTGATCTTTAGTCCATGTTTTCTAAGTCATTCAAATACTTTCTTCAGGATTACCATATGTTCTGCAAAGTTCTTAATATAAATATTGATATCATTGATATACATAATTACTTCATGTCCAATCAGGTCATAGAAGATCTCATTTATTGCAGCCTGGAAGGTGGCAGGTGCATTGCAGAGTTCAAAGGACATTCTTGTAAATTTGTATTATCCAAATGGTATAACAAATGCTGATTTCTCCTATGCTTTAGGTGTCATTCCAATTTGATTATATCCTGCCCATAGGTCTAGAGTTGAGTAGATTTGCACTTTCTCCAATATGTTTTATAAGTCTTCTGAGTGCAGAATCAGATATACATGCTTTTTAGTAGCTGAGTTTAACTTGTAGTAGTCAATAACTATTCTCTGTCCATCTTTCTTTGGTACTATGCTGATAGGTGATACCCAAAGGCTTTTCAACTATATAATCACTCCTAACTCCAATAGTTCTTGAATATGCTTTCGTACAAAGTCATAATAGTTGGCTGACAATCTATAGAGTGCTTGTTTTATTGGTTTGGCATCTTCTGTATCGATATAGTAAGTGAAAAAGACTTGGTCTGGTAGGTCCTTGAAACTGATTGTGATGATATCCTCATACTCCTTCAGTAGGTCTTATAACTGTTTCTTCTAATTCAGTAACAGATTTTCATTGAGAGAGTAGATGTGCTTCTTGGTGTTCTCTTAGTTATCCAGTCTTTCCATTATTACATTTGCTTGTCCAGTCAATCTAAATCCTTTCTTTCCATATCATGTTTCTTCTAAGTCTTTTACTTCCTTCAAAGGTTGCTGTTCATATTTGACGATTACTATTTGAGTGATTTGATCTTCTTAGTATACTTTGAATTGGCTATAGTTGTAGTTGACTAGTCCCACCTCAATTTCTCCTCTATAGTCTTTATCTATTAACTTAGAGAAGGCTCCTATTCCAGAGTTAAAGTAAAGTCCACTTCTTGTCCATACTTGTGTATATTATCTAAGTGGTAGGGTGATAGTAATTCCAGTTTTTATAAAGACTAATGATTTCTGTTCTAGGGTGCAGTCTTCATCTATATATAGGTTGTAACCTGTAGCTCTTTCAGTTTTCCTCTTTGGTACTATTGCACTTTCTATCAGTTTCTTTACTTAAGTTGCTGTTTTCTTTTCTTCAATCATGAATACTTCTTTAAAGGTGGGGACATTTGGTTTCTTCTATTGTTTGTAAGTTGTGTCTTGAGGTAGATTCTGCTATAAGTCCTTCCACCACTAATAGTGCATGCTGATACATTCATCAGGGTGAATTATTTCTTCTAATGCGATGATTTCTGTTGAAATTTGATCTTTGAATGTGTGTTTGGAGTAAAGAGCGCACTGGCTTATAAAGCCAATATGCATGTATTTATTAATGCTAATATATAATTAGTTGATACAAACAAAGATCATCTAAGCCATAATTGAGTGATGTACAATCGATCGTTGATGGGAGAGAGATATAATAAGCTAATAATTTCAATACTCCCCCTGCTTGACATATCTCGAAAAAAAATAAAAAAAATAAAAAATAAAATGTTCAACTGTACATCACGAATGGCATCCATGAAGTACATTCACTGCAAATAACTATATGTAAAATACTACTTGAGTGATAAGAATAACATGATGAAGAACATAAAAGTTTTTAAAAAAGTTAGTTATGTAAGCCCATTTTTGTGATCAACATTTCAAGTCTGGGTCATGCAAGTAGCTTGGTTAATGCATCAGCGATCATTTCATCTGTCGCCATATAGATGATATCTATCACCTTTGATTTAACTTTCTCTCGAATAAAGTGGTGCTGAATGTCGATATGCTTTGATCAAGCATGATTAATTAGGTTTTTGGTGAGGGCGATTGCTGATTGGTTGTCTTCAAATAAGGTTGTTGCACAATTCTGCAAATATCCTAGCTTATCTAATAGGGTGCATAGCTAAATGACTTCTTTTGTTACATGTGCTAATGCCATATATTCTACTTCAGTTGTTGATAGGGCAATGGTTGGTTGGTGCTTGCTTGACCAGCTGATGGCTCCTCCTGATAGGTTGAAAATATAGCTCATGGTTGATTGTCATGTATTAATGTCTCCTCCCCAGTTGGTATCACTGAAACCGATCAGTCTTAGATCCTGATCACGTCCAAGGCATAGCTTATAATTGGCTGTTCCTTTAATATATCTTAATAATCGTTTGAGGGCATGGTGATGTTCTTGCATTGAATTGGCCGAAAATTGACTGATGATGCTAACAGTAGCAGCTAGATCAGGTCTCGTCTCAATCATCAGATACATTATGCTACCAATCATTTGTCTGAATAGATTTTGGTCTGTAGATTTTCCCCCTTCAGCTTTAAGTTGAATGGATGGATCAAGGGGTGTACTGATTGGCTTGGCATCCATCATGTTAAACCTTATAATGATTTGATTAGCAAAGTGGCTTTGATCAATTGTGATTGTGTGTGTTTTTCGATTATACATGACTCAAATACCTAGAAAATGTTTAATTTCACCACAGTCTGTCATATCAAATGCATTGCTAAGCTCCACCTTGAATTTATTCATCATTTCCATCAAATCAGCCAGAATTAGTAGATCATCGACATATATAGTAATAATTATCAGCGATTGATTATCTTGTCTTCTTCTTAGATAAATGCTGTGATCTGATTGTAATCTTATAAAATTTGATTAGCTGAGGTAGTTGTCAATCTTCTGATTCCACATACGAGGTGATTGCTTCAGTCTATATAATGATCGATTGAGCTTATACACAGCTCTCAGTGATAGCTCCGATTGGTCAATTCCTTCAGGTACCATCATGTAGATCTCCTTATCAAGATCACTGTTCAGGAACGCAGTTTTTACATCCATTTGGTGAATTTCTAAGTTTAGAACTGCATTGATTGATAAGAGTGCCCTGATTGATGTGAATTTCGCCATAGGAGCAAATATTTCATCGTAATCAATTCCTTGCTATTGTGAATATCCCTTGGCAACTAATCTCGCCTTGTACCTAGCAACCAATCCATCAGTGTTGAGCTTCTTTTTAAATACCCATCTGCATCCAATTGGCTTGCATCCCGCAGGTACCTCAGATACAATTATCCATATGTCATTATTCTTAAGTGATTTAAGCTCTTGATTGATCGCTTCCTGCTAAAGCTTTACATTAGGCAGAGAAATTGCTTTCTTGTAGGTTATTGGGTCATCAGTCGATTCAATTAAATTAGCTTCTGGCATGCGATCTTACCAAATTTGTAGAGCTTCAGTATCTATCAATTGTTCGATTGGCTTCCAGGTGTTGTTGTCATCATCGTTATAGCCTAGTCATTTAACCAGATATTGCCTTTTTTCATCAATCTTGTGTTCTCCAATGATCGCTTCAATAACATATTCTTGATCTTCTGGATTGATGATTGTTGGGGATTTTAATATAATAGATTCATCAAATGTGACGTCACAGCTGATCTCTATCTTCCTATTGGTTGGATCCTAGAGCCTATATACCTTCTTTTCGTCATGATAGCCAATCATTTTAAGCTTTTTAGATCGGGGCACTAGTTTCAACCTTTCTCCTTTGCAAATATGTATATATGCATCAGCCCATATAATGTGTAAGTTACTGATATCAGGCTTGTAACTGTGCCATAATTCAAATAGTGAAGCACTCTCCTTATTGGCTCGCGTTGGCAATCGGTTGTGTAAATATGTAGCACTTGCAGCAAGTTCAGCCCAAAGTTCGTCAGGTATGCCGGCAGTGATTTTGATAGCCTGGATCAACTCTATCAATGTCTGGTTATATTGTTTGGCAACACTGTTTTGTTGCGGCGTATCTGGCATCGTCATTTCATGATGAATTCCGTTTTTGATTAAAAATTCATGCATTTTGGTATTTACATACTCTCCTCCTCTATCGGACTAGAGAATCTTCAGTTTTCGGCCTGATTGCATTTTGGTAAATGCCTTGAATGCCCGGAATCGATCAAATGTATCACTTTTGTTATTAATAAAATATATTATGATGTAGTGAGTGGCATCATCGATGAATGTTAATATATATTTTGCTCCATTGACTGATGGCGTAGGCATCAGCCCACACAGATCTGAGTGCACTCTTCTGATAGACTCCATTGATCAATTTTTCACATGTCCGAAAGGCTTGCAGTGCGACTTCACGTGTTCACACTCGGTGTATATTTCGATTTGTCTGGTCGACAGCCGCATATCTCTGAGCCCTGTGACAAATTTGTTGATTGATTGCAGAGTATTTCAGCCTGGATGACCCAGCTGGTGATGCCATAGTGTGTAGTTATCAATCTTGGAATCGGCGATGTTTGCTTCTAGCTCTGGTGATGTCGATAAATGAAATAGGTCACCATCAGCTTGTCCGATTTTGATTTCCTCGTGATCTATGCTGATTTTAATTACTGATCCGTCGCTTTTGAAGGTTATATCATTTCTGTCATGTGTCAATGCCCACACAGATATTAAATTTCTGGTGATTTCCGGTATATATAAAATGTCCTGTAATTTCAGCTCGTTGTCGAGCTCAATCATCCCAACATGTGTCACGCATAGCTTCTTGTTCCCTGCACATGTGACCAAGCTGTCATGCTCAGCCACCATCTCGAAAATCTCCTATTGGTTGAACATATGTTGCATGGCGTCTAAATCGATGATGGCGCCAATTGCCAGATTTGCTTTGGCTCTCGGTTTAGCCTTTTCTTTTTCTGTTTTTACCCAATCATTGAATTTGTTACATTGAAATATTCTGTATTCTCCCTCATAGACATAACATTTCTGAGGGTATCCCTGAAAATTTCCGCCTCGATGGGTTCCGTGATTGCCACCTTGGTCGCCTCTGTCATTATGATAACCTCCTCGATTGTTTCCATTATCATTGTTATAGCCTCGGCCTCGTCCGACGCTTCTGCCTTAGTTGCCGCGATCACTGCCTCGGTAGCCACCTTGGTAGCCACCTCAGTCACCACCTTGGTCTGTCACGTGGGCTTCGTCGCACCTCTGCTTACTATCCGGGTCGAACCTGATGCATGCAAGTTGTAAAGCCTCCAGTATTGTCAGCATATTCTCCCATGCAAGTATTAATTCCTAGTACCTGGGGCTTAGACCCCGGAGATATTGTGGTATAGCTTCTATATCAGTCATGTCTTCGATTTGTGCCATAATCCAGTTGAACACATCATTATAATCTTCGATCAATCCCTTTTGCTTCATCATCGCAAGCTTATCGCACATTCATAACAATTGTTCTATTGGTGCATATTTTTGCATCATAGCCTCTTTAAGCTCATTCCATGAATCAAATTCTTCTGATGTGTTCACGTGCCTCCATAACCACATTCTAGTATTGCCTGTAATTTTACTGATTGCTGCATTGACTTCCTTCTTTTGTACTGATAGATCGGCACTGGTGATAAATTGCTCTATAGCATCAAAGTAATCAAACAATCTGGGTACACCTCCTGACCCATCAAATTTGTTGATCGATCTCAGGTACTCCTTCACCAGATCGTTAAGCTTTGTTGATGTTGTTGGTGATGGTGTTTGTATTTGTGGCATGTTGCCTTCTGTAGCTGCATTCTGATTGGTTATCATGCTGGGTGATGCATTTGTTTTGTCGATTTTTGCCATCAATTCACCCAATAGGGTTGCCAGCATGTCTAATTTATCTTTCTGATTTCTGATCATTGTAGCCATCTGTTTCTGTCGATCGAGGCTGAATCCAATATTGCTTTGATGGTTGCCATCCAATCCTTTGTCATCATCATCAGGGGGTTGATATCTGTTGTCTGTTTTTGATTTAGATCGCAATCTTGTCGATCTTGTTGCTGATAACGATGTGTATAGATTATCCATTTCATTGTGTCATTGAATGCTATGTCGTTACATGTTGTTTATTATATTGCTTTATCGTGGTGTTATTTGTCACATTGTTTATTACATTGTTTGACACATTTTTTATAATGTTAAATAAATGCTTACTGTAATCATAGTTGTAATTGCTATAATTGCGTAGATGCTATGATTGTGTAGATCTTAGGTTGTTGAGCTGCAATTCGAGTGGCTCGGGGCTTATAATCTGTTGAAATTTGATCTTCAAATGTGTGTTTAGAGTAAAGAGCACACTAGCTCATGAAGCCAATATGCATGTATTTATTAATGCTAATATATGATTGGTCGATATAAACAAAGATCGTCTAAGCCACAATTGAGTGACGTACAATTGATCATTAATGGGAGAGAGATATAATAAGCTAATAATTTCAACAATTTCTTCTTCTAAGTCTGAATCACTTTCTACAATTAGGGTAGGTCCATCATCTTCATTCCCCTCTTAAAATAAAGCTCTAACTTCATTGGATGTTTGAGTAGTATAGACTTCATTGCTCCATTCATCAGGTACTTCCTTGTCTTCATTTTCTTCAGGTACTATCTGTTCTTGTTCTTAGTTATAGCATTCTTTCCAAGTCCTGTAGTAGTTGATATCATATGGTTTGTCTGGATATTTGACCCAATTTTCATATTCCCAAAGATCATAGGGGTTGACTTCATCCCAGTAGTATCCCTGCAGGTAGGTATTGCGATTCCTCCACAGATATCCTTTGCTAATGTGTCCAATATTTATCCAAAAGCAGTCCCATACTTCTCTAGTATTATCTGCAAATAGGTGAGGGTTTCTTCCATTATATGGTCCATGATTCATTGAGGGTGAGATCCTTCAGTGAGTCTGTGATAGTCTTGGTTTCTTAATCCTTTTCTCAGTCAGCAGATATATCTCCAAGGTGTCTTGATAAGGTATTAACTTTGTATCACTGCAAGTGTATATCATTTCAGCACAATAGATACATTGCTCACAGAATGGATATTTAGTATTCTTCATGTTATATTCAATCAACTGGTTCTTTTCCGAAGGTATCAGGTGGCAGTATTTACTATGAATCACTACATTAGCTTCTTCTTCTTCTATCACATTAAAGTGTACCTGTCTGGAGGTTATTTCTTCATCTGTATCACTTTCGTCTTTCAGTCTTTAAGTGAGTTTCAGTACTACTCCTTTCTAAATATTCAGAGGTATGCTGAACTTCCTTCTATGGTTGACAAAGATTAACCTCTGTATATCCAAGTCAATTCTGGCTTTAGCTTTCTTTAACCAGCTGTTGCCTAAGATGGTATTGTAGGATTGTGCATTAGTGACAATCATTTTGACAGGTATGATTTCTTTTCCAAACTGAACTGGTACTTCTCAGAGTACTCTTAAAGGTATGCTACTTTTTCCACTTGCAATGACCAAAGTAGAGGTAGCAGGTTCATCAATGTTCCATTCTAGATAGTCTAGGAAATGCTTAGCAATAATACTAACTTCTGCTCCTGTATCAATAATAACCGAGCATACTAATCCTCCAATGTTGTATTGTGTGTAGGCAGATAAGGTATAGATTCACTCCTCTTGTTCTTCAGCAGTGTTAACTTTCTCAAATCGAATAGTTAGTTTGGTTTCAGTAATCTGCATCTTTACCTTCTGCTTCGTTGATAGTATGATCTAGAAGAGTTGTTTAAAGGTGATATTGGTCTTTTGACTAGTAATATCTTGTCATGGGTCATATTCGAATTCTCTAACCCTCTTAGGCTTCTTTTCCTTATTTTCTTTCTGATCAGTCATTTCTTCATCTCTAGTAGTTGAGATAACTATCTTACTAGGTTGTATTATCTGTTTGAAGGCTTTGTCCTATTGATCTTCATTCAGCTGTTGTCTCTGTGTTAGCTTCTTAAACTTCTCAATGACAACCTCAGGTTCTTGAGCTGGTTTCTTTCTTGAGTAAGGAGTCTTTCTAGTGGCAGTGCAGCTGACTGTTTCAACAGGGTAGGCTTCCAGATATTCTTTGCTAAATTCTTTATCTTCTTCTTTGATTTCTTATACTACATTGATATGGTCAGCCTTCTTTTCTTTCTCTCTTTCCTGTCCTTCCTTCCAACTCCTAGTTCAGCAATCCTTAGCAAAGTGACCTTGTCTTCTACAGAGGAAACAATTCATCTCAGTCTTGTTACATTCTTTGGTAATAAAGGTTCCTCTCGGTTGCTTATTCTGGCAAATCACTTTGGCTTCAAGATTGGCTATATATGCTGTCATTTCAGAGAACATCTTGGTAATCTTTTCTATTTTATCTTCATGTATTATCTTTCCTGTTTTTGCTATAACTATTGGTTTAATAGTATCTTCCTCAGGTAGTTCGGCTGATGCAGATACCATTTAAACTACAGGTATTCTAGTACTGAATTTTCTGTGTAAGTCTTGTGGTAACTTGTCATATAGAGATGCAGAATGTCCTGCTTTGGTATCCCAAAAGGCTTGCACTATTCTGACTTTCTCTTCCATCCTGTGGGGACTAAAACTCCTAATATGATATTGGAGATCTGCAGGTAAGCTATTTATAAATACCATTTCTCGCATAACTGGGTTGGTTTCTTTACAGAGTTGTATATACTGGTTGATAGTAGTAACCCAATCTTCTGGGTACTAGTTAATTGACATCTTCATGTTGAATAGTTGTTCTTTAATTGATTCTCGCTTCTATTCAGTGAAATATTTCTCTTCTAACCAAGTTTTTGTAGTATCCTAATGAGTGGCAGCTATTACTGCAAGTGTAGCTCCATTTCTGGCTGCTGCAGTGGCTGCAAGGAGTAATCCTCCTAGTTTGGTAGCTGTTGTATCTGTTAGGGCTATGTGGTATGTTTCTCTTGTGGGTTCTCTAAGTTGAATGGCTAGAATAGTAATCCATCAAGTGCTGGTCATTCCTTTGGCTGCAAAGTAGCTTTCTAAATTATCTAGGAATTCTCAAACATACTCTTTAGTATATCTATAAAAGGTAGATAGTCTGTCTACTATGATTTCTTCATCTTCTTGAGATCTTCTCCTAGGTAATTATAGTAATATAGGCAGTGGCAGTAGTAGTGCTGTTCTTGCTTTTGTCTTCTACTATAGGTTTTGGCAAGTTCAGTTATGCAATATAGGTAACAAATCGGTCAAGGTGTCGAGTGATTTCCTACCAGTTGGTACCAATTGTAGTAGGCTAAAATATATTAATGGTGAAATACTCGGAATTGAGCAAGTGCAGAAAATATGTTTTTAGGGGTCTTAGCAGTTTATATAATAGCATCTTAAGAAGGGTAATGTGTCTATGTAAGTATTAACTAGTAAGATTTAAGTGTGATTGATTGAATAAAGTGTATCTGTTAGAATCTCAAAACTATCTTAATTGCTTACTTCTTGAGTAAGGCTTTTAGTATCCCTTAGGTTGTCTGTTGTAAGCTTTCTTAGCTTATTGCAGTCCGAATTTTATTAATAATTATGAGCAGGGTATTTATAAGAAATTACAAGGTACTATATAGGCAGCTACCCAGGTTACTACTTGAATTTCTGATTGGCTTGGCTAAATATAAGATGCAAATTGATTGGTTAAGATATAATAAAATAATATATCAGATTATAATATAATTGGGCAGCAAAATAATATATCAGATCGAAATACTATTTTAGTTTATAATATAATTGCAGATCTCAATAACACTAAAGGTTTTAATAACACTACAAGTCTCAGTGTTATTATGGGTCATATAACTATGATCTTATATGATCAAAATATATATCATCACAAAATGTTCCATCACACTATATAGTCTTATGATAAAGTTTTTTAATTAGACTAAAGCTACCATTACACTTGAATTTTATATGTTTCGATACTATAAAGTTCAATTCAATATTTTTTATAATACTCACAAATTACCAAATACAAATAAAACCAAAGTATGATATTGTTTTTGTTTTGTCCTTTCATATTGTTATAAGTAACCTTCAAGTGCTTTTCATCTTTATTCAGTTGCTTAATTTTATTAAAGAGTAGGCTAAGTATACTATTTAAGCCTTTTCTAAGAAGCTCATTCTCATCTAGCATATAATTGATTTGCTTATAGACTGCTTTATCTTAAATATTAAATAAATATACTTTATAAGTGCTAAGATAATATACCTTGCTAATTTTTTGATCTAAATAGGGTATATAGACATTTTGAGCTCAATTATAACTATAATGAGCAACTATACTAATACTGTAGAATAGTGCCTTGCCCTTCAATATAGAATAATTCTGATCAATAAGTTTTCTTTATTCCTCTACCAATTTAGTATTTTTATTATAGTAATTTCTCTCTAGCTTAGCTTTGGTAAGATGTTCTTTATATCTCTTTAATAAATCCTAAGTCTCTTCCTCTTTATGAGCTTTAAATTGTAAGTCATTTCATAAGTGTTGACAAATATTGTATAAATCAGTTTAGAGACTTATGATTTAGATTTTCAGAGTTAGCTGATGCTGTTGAAATATAATGCAAGAGTATAAGTATTTATTATATAGAAATATAAGACTATTTATATAGATGGATTAATTAGTATATCAATATTAATTAATCATATAATTAATATATCAATATTAATTAATCATATAATTAATATATCAATATTAATTAATCATATAATTAATATTGTGACAAATGTACTAATAACCGGTTGTTCGTTCGTTCGTATGTACCAAGTGAGAATGCTCAGAATTATGGACGTGATATCTCCCTTTGCGTATCCTTACTACAGCTTCGTGCTGTGCTCTTCAGGTTTTACTACGACTGATATTGAGATATTCCAAGACTCTGTGCAAACTGATTTATTCGGATAGAAATAAAGGGAGTATTTATACAAAATTGATAGAACTGAATGGACAGAATAATGAAGACTTCGCTACAAGTATGACTCAATAACTGCGAATAACATTTCGTCGATAAAAATGAGATCGGTCGCTGGTGGCGAGATCGCTCGCTAAAAACGACACTAACTAAAAACCGAAGGACACAGAGGGTCACGGTA
>RBNK01002230.1:0-11684 GCA_003990785.1 Endogone sp. FLAS-F59071 | reverse complement strand
AGAGTCAACATTGATAGTTTCCAAGATAATAGATTATATATACTTACTTTACTTTTAATAGTCAAGTTTTGATATAGATGAAAATTAACAGCTTTTTAGATAGAGTCCTTGAATAACAATATAAAAAATATATTTATAATTAGTAAGTAAATAAGAGATTATAGATTATAAAGAAAAAAGCTATATGAAAATAGAGTTGATAGTATGACAAATATACTAAAAATCAGTTATTCATTTATATATACTAAGTGAGAATGCTTAGAGTATCAGATGTGATATCTCTCTTTATATATCCTTACTATAGCTAAATATACTGTGCTCTTCAGGTTTTACTACATATAACTGATATTGAGATATTCTAAGACTCTGTACAAACTGATTTATTTAGATAGAAATAGAGGAGGTATTTATACAAATTTAAAAGACTAAATAAATAAAATAATAAAGACTTCACTATAAGTATAACTCAATAACTGTAAATAATATTTTGTCAATAAAAATAAGATTAATTGCTAAAAATGATGTTTATTGCTAGTGGCAAGATTGTTTACTAAAAATGATACTAACTAAAAATAGAAAGAGGCAGAAGATCATAGTAACTCTAAATTGAGTATAGTACTAAATATTTATGAAAATCAGGCAAGTTGGGGGTCAGCCATCACATCTGAGGGCTTAACTGGAAAGGTCTCATCCTTGAGACTAGATAAAAGCAAGATAATTTCATTTTTAATAGTCTGATAGATTTAAGTAATCTCTGTATAAGTAAGTTTAGCAATATTAATAGTCTTTCTATAAAACCTAGCTAAAATCCATTTGTATCTAAAAAAGAGTGTATAGGTCCTATTAGCTATATCTTTTTTGAACTTTGACAATGATATCTCCTATTTCTGTAAATGACGTTAGAGGTAGTAAGTATATTCTTGATAAAATCTGATTATCACATTAGTAACTCAGCTTTGATTGTATAACTATTTATGATACTACCATGTTAGGATAAGAAGTTTTTTAAAGTCTTTCTCTTTATCTAGGGGAACCAAGTTGATTGAGTCTAGCCCCCTTGTCAGTACTTCCTTGATCACTTTTTCTATATCTCTCTAGTGGTTGTATCTATTTAGTATGATAGACTTTGGTCTTACTTCAGTGGACTGGGGTAGGAAAGATAGAACCATTGAGTCTTCTAAGCTAAATTATACTCTCTTTTATAGCTTATACATAGTATGGTCCTTCTCATTTCAGTTGTAATTTAGCTAATCATAATGATTCCACAATGTTCTAGTATATGAGGACTTGATCTCCAATATACAAGAGGATCATATTTGTCTTTCTGTTTTGGTTTATCCATTATCTCTCCTGCACCTTGTCAATAAACACAGATGCCTTTTTTTTTGGATTAATTATAACTTATTAATATCTTGTATGACATAAGCCTATAAATGATTGTTATATATTCTAATATCTTTTTTGGGATAGTGAAACTCTTAGTTTAGCAATCTCCTATATACAAGCTCGAAGGGGCTAAACTTTGTTAATGCCTAATGAATAGTTCAGACTGCAAAAAGAGTACTATTAAGATAATGGTCCTATAATACTTCTTAATCAATAATTTTCACTAGAATATTCTTAACCATCTAGTTGGTATGTTTAGTTTAACTATTTTCTTGCAAGTGATACAACATCATTTGGATATACTTAATATGGTAAGTTTACTTGAGTTCTCTGATTAGCTCATTTAGAAACTCTATATCTTAGTTGCTAGTTATTTTCTTTAATACTCTATGTCTGTAGATAATGTCAGTGTGTAGAAACTTAGCTACTGTTTATATATCTGTGTCTTCAACTACTATCATCTCCAGATATTTTGTAAAGAAATTGACTGCTAAAATGATATATTTTTTTCTTATTAATGTTACTGGTATGGGTCCTATGATATCTATTCCAATATGTGAAAATGGCTCAGCCTTGATAGTTGTAGAAGCAGCTTAGGGTATATTCTTTGCTCTTACTCATTTTTGGTATGTGTTGCAGTTTTATACAAAGTTAGTTATATTGTCTTGCATTTCAGGCCACTATGCTAAATTTCTAAGATAATATAAAGTATTATTCTGGCCTACATATCTAGATAATGAATAATTATATACTAATAATAAAATGTTTGATATATTTTTCTCCTGAATTACTAGAATAATATACTTCTCCTTTTTATGATATAATGTTTTTTATCTAATCCTCTATATTTTCTCTAATTTCTCTTCTCATCAACCAAATCACCAGATCATAGTACAGTATTATATTCATTGCTGCACTCTGCCTTGGGCATCCAATAATAAATGACTGACCTGCTGACCAAGGTACAAGATATAATTTATGAAGCATAACTACAACAAACAAAATATGTAAATAAAAAAAGGTATAAAAAATTATTTAATATAGATAAAATGGTCTTATTGTTCTCAAGACACATCACATTGTGATAATTATCTAATTAACTTTCAAAAAAACTTCAAAATAAGTTTTTCAGACTATTTAAAATTATCACAAAAATATCAGCTATTGCTTATAAACTGAAGTTACCATTAACAATAAGGATCTATCCTATGTTTTATATATCCTTACTGAAATGTTATATACCAAATAATGATGACCTATTTCTAGATTGACAAGTCATACCACTCATATCAATTTTGGTTAATAACATAGAAGAATTTGAAGTAGAAGAAATCTTAGATCAACAGATTACCAAACAAGATAACAGATCAATACTACAATATCTAATCAAATGGAAAGGATATCCCCTACATAATTCAATATGAGAACTGCTGAGTAATCTGACAAATGCAGATAAAGCATTTGAAAATTATTACAAGTTCCTACAGAAATAGTATAGATACTATTTTTTCAAGAAGGGAAGAGTTGTAAGAGTGATATATAATAAACAAAATAATTAATTGAAGGAAGACAAACTATACCTGCTATTAACTGCTAAACTTAGAAAATTTAAGAACCTTATCCTACTTAACCACAGCAAAGAAATACTGCCAGATGCTTAACTCTACTTAGACCAAACTATAAACAGATCAAGAATATAGTAAAGAATACAATCATCAACTAATATAATGACCTACCATAACTATACATATAAGTAACTTAAGAAGATACTATCGATATAGTAGAATTTATCAGAAGAAATATTGGCATCTACCAGTTAAACAACATTATAGAACAATTTAGAAGCTACTATTAAATTAAATATACTTTACAACTTAGATAAGAGAACCTTTAAGAACCAACTAAACAAAAATCTGTAAAATACTTAGGCCTGATAACTTGGGAAAGACATATAGCCAAAAGGATCTTTAATATATTTCAACACTAGCTCTTGGCATTGAAACATCTTGGCAATCTGATACCTTGCCAATAGGAAAACTTATAATATACAGAAGAAGAAACATTATTATAATATCTCTTGGAGAAATATCTAGTAGATAACAATTACCTAAAAGCAGAAACTGATATTTCTATATCAAGATTGGATACAGAAGATAACATAAGTAAAGGCACTACTGATATAGGTACCACTGACATAAGTACTGCTAATATAGGTATTGCCAAATTTGTAAGTACTACTAACATAGGCACTACTGACAACATAGTTAATGCCTACATTGAAGATAATAAAGACTTATTCAATAATGATTGGAACTTCTAAATTAATTATAATAGTATAACTAATAATATTCTAAGTAGTAACCTGGGCAGCTACCCATATAGTACCTCGAGAATTTTGTATCCCTTACTCTGTTACCATTTGCAGCCAATTTTGGCTGCAAAAATAATATAATATTTATTATGAGTTTATCTATTATTTATATAATAAATCGAAATATTTTTATTTGAAAAAATCTAATTATGTATTCTCTATTGAAATGTTATACTCTTTTGCAGTAAAAACACACTGAAAATTTAATAGTACTACATTGCCAAAGTTGGTTTTCGGAAGATAATCAATCACATGAAATTTATTTAGATATCTGCATGACTTGGTCGTTCTCACACTGCCTTACCTTCTTCCTATCAACAATACTGATCTTAAGTCCATTTCGGCAATTGCAATGGAGTTTCTTAAGTCACTCATGCATTTCAGCAATTGCAACAGAGTTTCTTAAGTCGCTTATGCATTTCGGCAATTGCAACGGAGTTTCTTAAGTCGCTCATGCATTTCGGCAATTGCAACGGAGTTTCATGTATTTCGGTGATCTTTTGTGTAGAAGTTTAGATGAGTTTATTTTATTATTTATTTATGCACATGGGTTTTAAGCCTTTTATTCTGTGATCCTTTACCCTATGCTCTTTCTATGCATGCGAAACAAAATGGTTATGCAGGCGAAGCTACGGTTACATGGCGAGGCTACGGTTACGCGGCGAGGCTACGGTTACGCGGTGAGGCTATAGTTACATTACGCGGGTGAGGCTATAGCTACGCGGTTACACGGGCGAGGCTACGGTTATGCGGTTAGCTGACTGTAAGAACCAAATTTGAATCTCGAACCGCGTGACATCAAATTTGAAAAGTATTTATTTATTTATTTACATTCTTCTATTCTACTATTCAAGCTCATCGCTGCTGAGCTTATCAACTTCTTCATTTCACCTTCGCTCCTATTCCTCTTCTTCTCATCTTCACTTCCATTCCTCTTCTTTCCACCTTTGCTTCAAGCCCGCCACCTCTTCCTCATTTAGTACTTTTACATCATCATTGTCACCCCCATTGCTACCATTGGACCAATCTGCTCCCTTCCTGGGCACCGCAGCTTCAGGTGAGGGCGGTAACGATAAGAGCAAGGGTGGCGACGATGAGAGCGAGGGTGGCGAGGGCGAGACTGCATTGGGGATGGTGGCCTCCATGTTGGTGACAGCCTCAGCAGCCTTCGTGGCCTTCGCGGCCTTCACGTTGGTGATGGCCTTGGTGGGTAATGGCCTCCGGACCTTCGCAGCAGCCTTTCTTTTACTATTATTATAGTGTCGCACCCTTTAAGGTACGTTGGGTATATTAGGGTCCAGGTATTGGCAGAGCTTTATTAGCGTTCGGCATGTCTTTCCCCACGTCTGGCAGTTATGGCAGCTAGTTTTTTGGCACATTATGTTTAAAAGGAGTGGGGGGGTGGAGTATCAAAGGCGGGAGTGCTCACTTATAAAATAAATTCGTTTTATGAATTAAACTTATTGCGGTGTTTTTAATTCGACAACAGCAGTAATTCGAGATTACTAAATTAAAGAATTGAGATAAGGGATTAATCAGTTAAAGTCAGATGAGCTGATTGGGCTCTTCAGGCTGGGAGCTTACGCTACATTCTTTGAATATACTTCGATCTTCTATATTTCTGAAGCTTTATGATGATAATTTGATTTATTAGGAGGGCTTCAGAAAGATTCGAAGTTGAGCACTGATGCTAGACTGTTGTAATTGCCGAAAACAATTACCAGACAGATTACGGATCTTTCACACATCTCTCTCCTGGCCCCCTTCACCAAAATCATTTCTTGGAATGTCTAGTCACTCAAAATGCTCTGACAATGAACAAGGTCTGCTCGCATTGCCTATGTTGAATGAAATTCCAGCCTCTTTATTCACTAAATATCCATTTCAGGCTCCAAGCTGGGTCCCAAGTACAAGTCTTGTAACAACTGTATGCAGAAGCGCAGCAAATGCCCTAGCATGCGATGGTTCTGCCAAATAACGAATACCAATGTGCAAGACCTCAGTTCTAGGGAAAAACGTACTTACAAGGCCAGAAAAAGGCAACAAAGGGAGGTATTTAAAAGGGATGGAGCAGAGCGAGAGAATGTGAAGTGTAGAGATGAGGAGCAGAAGGAGGAGCAGAAGGAGGAGTAGAAGGAGGAGCAGAAGGAGGAGCAGAAGGAGGAACAGAAGGAGGAGCAGAAGGAGGAGCAGAAGGAGGAGCAGAAGGAGGAATACATATTAATGACCGACAGCAATATAGAGGAATACATATTAATGGCTGACAGCGACGGGGAGGAAATATTAGTGCAAATGTATGCATGGTAATGTTGCAATGTTTGAATAATGTGGTGATGTTCGAATAGTACATGTGATAATATCTGAATAAAGGTTAGTAATGTAGAGAGGAAGAGAGTAATGTATAGGGAAGGACGAATGCTTCTGGGGTAATTACCAAATAGCTTGAACTTAGAATTACCAAATAGCTTGAACTTAGAATTACCGAATAGCTTGAACTTAGAATTACCGAATAGCTTGAACTTAGAATTACCGAATAGCTTGAACTTAGAATTACCGAATAGTTTGAACTTAGAATTACCGAATAGCTTGAACTTAGAATTACTGAATAACTTGATTATAGCTGATATTGCTGACGTCAATCAATATCCAGTAAAGGTAATAGGACCTTAAAAAGGATTTCTCAACTCATCCGTCCTTGCTTGACAACTTGACAACAAACTCTTCACCACCATGTCAACTGCCATTACTTTACGCTGTGCACAATATACCTTTTCCATTGATATTGCTAAGACCATTCATATATTCAAGGAGAGGATCATAGCCTACTCAGTAAAAAAAATATAAAATCGTGCTTGTAAGTAAACATGACATGTCCTCCAAATTTGTATTTCATTGTTCTTTGTTTATTTAAATCGATTATTTTTGCTCCTTTCTTTCCTTCACTCTTCCTCCACAAAATATGGACCTATCGGATATTCAGCAAGTCTTGGAGAACAACCGCAAGGGATTATCCGTGATTAATATTTGTCTTTCCTGCCAAGAAGACGACATAAAACGACTTTATTATGATATAAAACGACTTAATGATGACACGCAATGACTTCTAGACGATTCACAACGAGTTCAAGAAAATTTGCAGTGGCTCAAAAAAGATGTCGGTCAGCTCGAGAAGGAGAATGACAGGCTCATTGCTGGGCTTGCATCTTATATTGCCGCTGAAAATTCTTCCCTTGATGAATCTAATAAAAAAAGAGCAAAAGGTAATAAGTCCTTTTCTTTGGTGTCTAACTATGTCAATTTTACTAAAATTTCTATCAACTGTTTTACTTAAAATAATAGGCAAACCTCACGATGAAGAGGGACCTTGCTTTTTCTACAATGGAAAAAATACGAAAGGCGAAAATGATATAAGCATTGAAGGTTGTACCTATACTCACTGTCATTTCATGCATTCTTACATGACTTGCAACAGTATTAATCATGGGGCGAACAAATGTCTAAGAAATGCTGGTGTGTTCTAATCAGTTGTACTTACCTTGTCTAATACAATACCTATATATTTAATATCTAAATGTATACTTTATCATTCTCCAGAACCTCCTCAACCTTAAAGGCAACTTTTATTGCAAAAGCCGCCGATCTTTATTGCGAAGCTGCCACCGATCTTTTTCTTTGAAGCTGCTGGTGATTTTTTTCTTCGCTGAGAAGCTGTAATCGATTTTTCTTTGCTGCGAAGCTGCAGCTGATCATTTTTTTTTGCTGCGAAGCTGCACGCGATCATTATTTTTATTTTATTCTTTGCCATGAAGCCGCCACCAATCTTTTCTTTGCCATGAAGCCGCCGCCAATCTTTTCTTTGCTGCAAAGCTGCAGGCGGCCACCGCCAATCTTTTCTTTGCTGCGAAGCTGCAGCTGATCGTTTTTTTTTACTGCAAAGCTGCACGCGATCATTATTTTTATTTTATTCTTTGCCATGAAGCCGCCGCCAATCTTTTCTTTGCTGCAAAGCTACAGGCGGCCGCCGCTAATCTTTTCTTTGCTGCAAAGCTGCAGGCGGCCACCGCCAATCTTTTCTTTGCTACGAAGCTGCAGCTGATCATTTTTTTTTTGCTGCGAAGCTACATGCGATTATTATTTTTATTTTATTCTTTGCCATAAAGCCGCCGCCAATCTTTTCTTTGCTGCAAAGCTGCAGGCGGCCGCCGCCAATCTTTTCTTTGCTGCGAAGCTACAGCTGATCGTTTTTTTTACTGTGAAGCTGCAGGCAATCTTTATTTTATTTTATTCTTTGCCGCTAATCTTTTTCTCTGCAGCTGATCGTTTTTTTTGCCAAAGCTGCAGGCGATCTTTATTTTATTTTATTTTTTGCCGCTAATCTTTTTCTCTGCAGCTGATCGTTTTCTTTGCTGCCAATCTTCTTTTCAGCGAAAGTCATCGATTTTTATTTTTTGTCATGAAAGCCGCCATTTTTTTTACTACTGCAAAAGCTGCTGACTCACATGTACATGGTGAAAGAATAAAAACATAAAAACATAAAAACATACATACAATGACTAATAAGAAATTTAATTCCATCTGACATTTTCCCTCCGCCTTTTCATTTAATTCGGTAATCGATCTGGTATTCAGTAATTCGGTAATCGATCTGGTATTCAGTAATTGATATGGTAATCGGTAATTTGGTAATTGATCTGGTATTCGGTAATTGATTTGGTTCATTATTGGACTAAATGGCTTGTTCATTTGGCTTATGATATTCGGAAAAGCAGTTACGCTCACGGGTTAGACACAAGACCACATTGCAGGTTTGATAATAGATGTTACTACATAGTAGATATTTCTTATTGATCTCTATGTTGCCAGCCTTTGCCTGAACATGACACCATACACATGCTCAGCGGTCTTCAAGAAAGTCTGGTAGGTGGTCACCAGGAATTAGTCGGATGGTGTGGAGGTCGATGGAATTTTTCGTTACTTGCGGGTTTTTAAATAGGGGATGGGTGGACTCTGTGGGATCCTCCTGTGCAGATTTGCATGTCATCCTCTGTGATTTCGCAAGCTGCATATCATGCGCCAGCTTAATGAGCTTCCAAGCTAATTGCAATCAGAAATCTGCATAGGTAATAGGGCTTTCGGCAATTTTATTGTATACAATATGACAATTAATTATTGCAGTATCCAGCAGCCAGAAAAAGAGAGGCATCCACGTTCGTTGTGCCATAATCTGTGTAGCATAATATTTTTGTCGCTGATCAGCAATGTCAACACCTCCCATGTGATGATTGTAGTCATTAATTGCCTTGGGAATATTCAATAGCTTTCTAACATTTGAGCCCCATGTTGCTCGAACGATTGCTTCATTAACACATGTGATTCTCAGACGCTATCAAAGCCTCTCAACATCTTTGTCACGAAATTTGTACACAGTTGTAAGAATATTAACCAGTCCATTATCCACCCATAGTATTGCCAGAACATCATCAACAACTACCCCGGCCTTTGTATCCCAATTTAGCTTCAGCTTCTCTTTTTCGATTTTCAACACTTTCAGGAATTTCGCAGAGGACTTGCGTACAGTTCCACAGGTGCCAATACCCTTGTTTCAAAGGTAATTAAAGAGAGGGATTGAGGTAAAATAATTGTCCAAATAACACATGAATCCTTGTTGAGTAATGGGTAGTTGTTGGATGAGATATACAACAGATTGGCCAGTTTCACTGAGACTTACAATATTCGGCAATTCAACATTCTTGGCAGTGCGAGATGTTGGGAGAAATGTCCAAGTATATTCATAATCACACAGAGCAAGAAATTTGAAGCCCTCTGGATCAGGTTTCATCTTGATTCACACAGTATGAAGACTTCTACCACAGAAATGAATTATCATTTCATCCACCGAAATGTCCGAATTGGGTTGGTATATCTTCTTTGAAACATTGTGTATATGTGAGAGTAGAGGCTTGACCTTGGCATAGTATTGACCTGAATTTTGCCCATGTGAAGATATATGTAGAAATCTCTTGATTTGTTGAAATCGTCCGAGTTTCATATGTTCTGTAATGCGATGGGATGGTTTATGCATATCTCCGCAATTCCAAAGCCATTCAATGCCACCAGCCGTCTTAAAGAGACCATAGTAGATGCAGATAGAAATAAAGATTAAAAGTTTGGGAATTGTAAGATCAATCCAGATTCGTCCTTCCTCACCCGCTTGCTTTAACTCTGCATATTGCTTGGTGTTGGCAATGATAGTTCGAAGAATCGAATCTGGAAAGAATAACCGAAATAGCTCAATGATCTTCAAGCTGTCAGGTGCAGTTGCGATATGATCAGGTACTATGGCTCGAGAAGGTAGAATTGGCTTTTTATGCCTGAGCGGCATGAAGTCTGGTATAGCTGGCAAGTCTGGCATGACCACAGCTTTTGGCAGTTTGGATGATTTCGGTAATTTAGATGATTTTGGCAGTTCGGATGATTTTGGCAGTTCGGATGATTTCGGCAGTTCAGATAATTTCGGCAGTTCAGATGATTTCGGCAGTTCAGATGATTTTGGCAGTTCAGATGATTTCGGCAGTTCAGATGATTTTGGCAGTTCAGATGATTTCGGCAGTTTGTCTGCTCATAACTTCTTTGTTGCAGGTGTGGCGGGTGTGGGTGCGGGTGCGGATGTGGGTGTAGGTGCGAGTCTAGCTGATGAGCTGATATTGAGTTTTCTAATGGGAATCTCCACACAAAGGAATGATTTCGAAGGTTTGGTGGTGGGAAAATAATTGGTTATCTTTGCAGCCTGCTTGCTGGCAATTAAAAACATGTTCACTTGTTAAAACATGTCTGTTTATTCTCTCTCTTCCCCCTGTTCTATTCTCTAATTTGGAAATTAATTACTTACTTACCTGGCTTGTCGTATAGTCCATATACTACTAGAGAGACCAGCTATAGGATGTTTTGATCATGTAGGCTTATAATCACTTTCGACCTCCTCCTCGACATCAAGCTCGTACTCACTGTCTTCTTCGTAATCACTATCATTCTCAGCTTCTCCAAGTGGTTTATGGACATGAAAGACTATATCAGTCTCAAACTCAAGCTCATTAAACTTGTCAACCTCAAATTCTTCCATTCTGTTAACAGAAAAGGCGTGGAAAATAAACAAATGAGGTAGAGCACATGACTTTTTATATGATGGCGAAATTAATACAATAAGGTTAAAATTTCAATAAAATAGTTAAAATTCTAAAAAGTTAAACTTAGATAGAGATTATATATAACTTTTAATATATTATACATATATATAAATAAATTCAACCAATTATATTGAATTTCAAATTTAAACATTTCTGCAGCCAAATTTGGCTGCAAAACAGAGTAAGGAATAAATATTCTTTAATTCTTTATTCAATAAACTTTAGTTTAATAGTAGTATACACTCAAAATCTCTTTGAGAGCTAAAAATCTCATTCTTCTTCTATATATATCAAGAGTACTAAAAACTATAAGTCTGAAATTCACAATTAATAATTTAATAAAGAAATAAAGTACTTTCGATAACTTAGAAACCTTGTAATATACTCAGAGATTCCTAAGTCTAATGTGGATTAGTATTATCAGATGCTTCCTCACAGATGGTTCTAGAAGAATCTCTTACACAACCATTTCTTATTCCCTATAAATTTCAAGATATATAAAATTAATAAAAGAGTTAATAAAAAATATTTGATATTATATTTCTTATACATACTTTATATACTTTCTTATATATAGTTAACCATTTCTTATTCTCTATATAGATATATAGTTAACCATTCCTTATTCCCTATGCATAAGCAACTATTCCTCATTTCTTATAAATTTTAAGGTATATAGAATTAATAGAAGGGTTGATAAAAAATATTTGATATTATATTTCTTATACTCTTATTTACTTTCT
>RBNK01002229.1:0-11689 GCA_003990785.1 Endogone sp. FLAS-F59071 | reverse complement strand
TTTTTTTTTTTTTTTTTTTTTTTTTTTTTTTTTTTTTTTTTTTTTTTTTTTTTTTTTCTTTTTTATTTCATCACACATTTTGAACTTACTCCTATTTTCCGGGCCTGTTGCTTTCTTTGCTCATATCTTTGCTCAGTCGTTTTGTTCAAATGGTAGAAATATGCAAATTATCAGTATGCCCCAGAAATCTGTGCTAGAGAACTATGATTCTTATTTTTATTTATTTTTTTAAAGCCGTTTGCTTCCACGTCGTATACAATTTAGTTCTGATTATAAATAATACATAAAGTGGTAAAAAAAAAGGGGGGGCCAATAAAGTCCCAGTCATCACCACGTGACCAATATAAATACGCTATTTCGACAGAATTGCTTCCAACGAATCAAGCAATGGCCTCACGGATCTGTTTATTCTACCTTCTCCGCCCTCCGATCTCGTCTCCAATCTACCGCGCCCTCGCCCGTCTAGCCAGACCGTCGATTATTCGCGTCGCGACTGTACCTTCACTCGTCTTCGTTCGATCCCGAGCCATATCCTCCACCAGCACGGGCACTCTCTCGGGGAAGCCGTTGCGCGAGCCGCAGCCCACCAAGGCGGTCGAGGATCTAGTGAAGGGGTACCACTGCGTAATGAATCAGATTGTTGCATGGGGAGATCAGGTGGGTTCTGCGTATTCACTGGGATGAGATTGGTTGAAACGAGGGCAAGCTGCCAATTAAAGGGTTTGATATCCAACAGGACGCTTATGGACACTTGAACAATGTTCAGTATATCCGCTACTTTGAGTCTGGTATGAGTTTACTTGCGATAAAATGTTCCGAATAACTGAATCCGTAGGTTGCATAATCGCACGTTCTTCTTTTATCAGGACGCATGGCATTTCTCGAACGCATGAAACCTCACCTTCCACCCAAGCTCTTTTCTGACTTCGTATACGCTCGGGGAGTCGGTCCTATTGTCAAAAGTATAACCTGCAAGTATAGGCAGATTGTCGAATTCCCTGACACTGTAAGTCATTCGATCCTGACACCCTGCATTTTAATTCTCGATTTCTATATGATCTTCATGCTAAAAACCACCTCCGTCTAACTTTGCATCAACAGCTTGCCATCGCAACTAAAGTGACCAACATGTCTGCCGATCGCTTCACTATGGCGTATATTGCCGTCTCGCACAAGACCGAACAGGTTGTTGCTGAGGGTGAGTGCATCGTGGTGACGTACAATTACCGCACGTCGCAGAAGGCACCCGTGCCGCAAGAGATGGTAGAGCTAGCTCGCCAGCTCGAAAAGGAAGCGAGAGAGAGGTTGGCCAAAGATTGAAGTATTGGCTTGAGGGCGGAATAAAAAAAATATATTTCTATGCAAGTTCGCTGAGAAGATTTCATGACGAGAAATAAATTACATCGCGTCATATAATTATATACTGTTTCTGGTTTCTGAAAACAACGACAAAAAAGGGCTTCAACGGGAATTGAACCCGTGACCTCCCGCACCCAAAGCGGGAATCATACTACTAGACCATGAAGCCCAATATAGTTGGGGGCCTGCAAAAAATATATTATATTTTATTTAAAAGATTACCGACCAACACTAACACAAATTTTTGGTTCAAATCTTATCGGAGTAATTTACATTCCCGATGGCAATACTAAGAGGAGCGATGATCTTCAAATCGACCTTACTAACCACATCCAGGAAACGTGACAAGAGTATAATTAACATTATTATGTCTATCAAATATGTATTGATGTATGTATATATACAACGTTTGAACTCAGAGAATTGACAATACCCAGCACAATGAAAGTAAGAACCGTGGAGGCACCATTTAGAGGCCTCCAAAACAATACGGCAGATTTTCCTCCTACAGGCTCAAAGTAACTGGAAAATGAAACTAAAAAACGGCACCTATCTTATTGGAAATAGAACTACATTTTTTTTTTTTTTTTTCCCCAACGCATATAACTCAAAGACTGGCAATTTACGCCAAGGTATCCTCAACAATTTAGATTATTTCTATTATTTCTTCTTCTTTTTGGCTGGTGCTATTGAATAAAATAAAAATAAAAGCCAACTCGTAAGCCAAGATCATACTAATACCCTTACAGCTCGCCGGATTGATCACTGGGATATATGGTCACTTACCACCCGCCAAATTCGCCCCAGCAACCGGCTTTGGTGGTCTTCCTCGCTTCTTGGGCTTGGACAACTCCTCTACCGTCGCCGCGTCCTCAGCTGACGTGCTGTTATTCGTCTCCGAGGGTCCTTCTTCTACCTCCTCGGATAGAGCCTGCTGCGAGGTTACGGGTGGATGGCAAGAGTCGCAGAACCAGTCGTCTTCGGGAACGTTCTGTGATTGAAGATGACGAGTAGAATATCTCATGTTTATATGCATGATACTTGGGGACAAAGAGGTGGTAGAATTGATAAGACGAACCTCCAACTTTGGATTCGCGCAGTACATGTGCTGCGGAGCGTCACACTTGTCACAGAGTAGGATCTTGTCGTCGTCGTCCTCTTTGCCGCATTTTACGCAAGCATCGCCTTTCTATAAGAAATCAAAAAAATAAAATAAAATAAAATAAAAAAATTAAATTAAATCCAGAGGCAAATAAGGGAACTGAAAATCCCTGCCAATATTTCGAGACCGACAAGTAACAACAAATTCAGGAAAGACAGTACAAACATACATCTTCGATCTCCGGAAACTTGGGCAGATCCGCCAGTTTGTCATTCCCTGGCTTCGCCAAGAAGAGAGTATGGCCCATCCCGCACGACACGCTACACCAAGTAATGTAAAACAATCACGTTACTCACACGGCCAGGAGCGAAATCTCTAAATCAAAAAGTTCACCGATCCCAAGCCTCTCAATCATTCTCAACCACTCCTTCTCTCCTAATTATATCAATTATTCCCCAATCGTCGGCAAACCTGACCAACTTTCTCAACCCTCAAAACGATGTGCTCCCATACCCACCTTAAAATCTCAACTCCCTCGAGCGGCTCAACCTTCTGCGGCTTGGTCGCTGACTTGTAAGGCGAATCCTCACCAAAGCCGAGCTCGGCATTCTGGACCTGCCCCCAGGCGATCGTTATTTGCTCCTTCTCGGCCACGCAGAAGAGGCTGGCGTTGCCACCGGAAATGGCCCGGAACCTGAATTGATGAAATAGGAGACATTATAGGTAAAAAGATAACGCCATCACCCATATTATGCACTAAAAATGTACTTACCTCCATCCGTTCAGATCGTAGAAGTACTTGGGGATCTATATTAACAAAGAATTATAATCAATCAGCAAGCTTCTATGAGTACGGATTCAGATTCGCAATCCTATACTATACTTATGCAAAGTTCAGAGTATTAAACCACCGACCAATACCCACCATCCACGGTTGTCCCGAGCTCCCATCGCCGGTATTCTTCCACTTCCCCCACAACCAGAACTGTCTCTGCCGATCAAGCGCCATGGAACAGGTGGACCCGCAGGCGATGGTACTGGCGTGCGTGAGCTCATTTGAGCTGGCAAACTGGGCCACCAGATGAGGGACGTGCATGTCCTTCTGCTCGCCGTGGCCGAGGCGGCCGTAGCCACCGAAGCCCCACGAATACACACAGCCATCCTTATCGAGGGCGATCGTGTGATTTGCGCCACAAGCGACAGAGACAATATGTTTACCCGAGAGGCCCTTGACAGGAACTTTTTGATATTGGTCAGTTAAGAGGCAAGGTAGAAAAAGAAGAAATTAAAAAAAAAAAAAAAAACTCACGAGGATATTGCTGTGGGGCCGTCACAAGCTGTCCTGCGCTCTTAATATATTGTCCGTCCGAGCCGTTTCCAAGCTGCATAGAATTAATCCTATTGTAAGCATTTAGGTAATCATGTGCTCTAAGTCACGAAGATATCATGTCACTTTCAGCCCGAGAACATCACAATCCATACCTGACCATACTCCTGCGAGCCAAATGCAAACAGCTGCCCCTTATCTATTCCAAAGTTACATCGCAATTATAAATCAGTACATAAATTCGTATGTCGTACATCCCAACCACGAGCCGCATTCTCCAACCTACCATTCGCGACGATGGTAAAATCGGCCCCGCACGCGACCTCCTTGATATTTTCCTTGGCAAGTGCCGACACGCGTTCGACCTTGGTATGATGCTCTACGAGATTATTGAGGCCCAGCTGCGAACGGGAGTGAAAATAGAGGTTACTGTAATGATCAAGATTTGGAATGAGATACTGTCAATGAGGATTTTGTAGCTGTTTACCTGCCCGAGCCTATTATCGCCGCATGAGAAGACGGCCCCGGATTCTGTTATTGAATCATAGAGGCAATGAGTTGTACAGTGAGCATTGGCCAATGGTGGTTTTTCATATAGAGATCTTCAATATATAATTAATTGAATATGCCAAATTTTACACACAACGTTTCTCTCTTTCCAATCAGCGACATACCAGATACCAGGATGGTATGGTTCCTCCCGACCGCAGCCCTGACAATCTTGCTCTTGCCCAGCGCCTTTCCGCTGTCTCCGCACGATGTGATCTTAACGGGGCTGTTCCGCGTCTCAATATCGCCCAAGCCGAGCTGGCCCTTCTCGTTGCGCCCAAAGACGTAGGCGTCGCCGTCGAGTGTCAGGAGGACCGAGTGGCAAGATGTGGGACCGGTGACAACGGCGGTTACTCTGGGAAAATAGTAGTTTCAAGAGATGTGGATGCTTGGCAATTTAGTTATCAATGGTTTACGTTTGCATTTAATACGTGATAAAGAGAGAGAGAGAAACCCCCCATATATTTATGTGTGTGTGTAAACGTGATTTGTGTTTACACAAAAACTAACTCTGAGCTTACTTCAAATCGATCACGTCCCTCATGATGTGGGGCGACAGGAGTTGAGGCCTATCGGAATTTTTTTCCAAAAAGCAATAATAAGTTTGAGCTTGCTAACTACTCCAGACGTTCCACACGACCGGCTTCCGATACCTATATTCTTGCTAGCGTACCTCTCAACACCCTCTTCCCCAGGTTTCTTTTGGTTTGCTTTGCGATTAATATTGTTCCAGTCAATGGAGCCACACATGAGGACTCTACCTAACGGGCCGGTTTTCGAATGGATTAGCGTCAGTACAAAGCACGGGAGGTGTCGATCTGGCCACTGCACCCTCATTCTCGAGGATCGAGTTACGCAGAGTTAAAAGGTGCTCAAAAGACACAGATCGGTATACCCCATTCCGGATCGGAGTCAGTCGAGTCGGCCGCAGTGTCGGTTGCCATGCGGGTTTGCGTTAGTAAAGCGAAGATTCTCCGTAAACGCGTAGAATAAAGAGATGGCTTGCTTTGTATTGACGAATCTGGTAATTTCATTTTCAGGGGCGCTGATGTCATCCATACGGATGCGCACATGGTTATATACAATTGAAGAGGCATGAAATACTCACAGTAGTTTATTATTATTATAATACACTAGACTGTAAGTAAATAATGCTCTCCCAGGATATATTCTAGGTTTATGCATTTTATTATTTTGTAGCAAACCAAAGATCTTGAGTCGTCTGCAGGCATTATTTTAATTACTGATAAAACGGTTGTAAGAATTACGGATCTCCAGTGAAGTAAAAGAGGATGTGCGTTGGTGAGCCTAGGATAGTATCAAAATAAGCCAAACATTAGATACTTTTCTGATAGATAACTATTTATAGTTGTACTGTATTTGATTTATAGCTAATCTTATCGGTAATTAACTATACTAAATATTATAGTTTAAATTTCTTATTAATCTAAAACCTATACAATTATAATAAATAAACAAATAATAATAAACAAAAATCAATTAAAGCCATTTTAGCAAAGTAAAAATTTAATTTTGTTAAAGATTAGCACTTATATCTGTGATTGTAATGACATCACTTGATTATTATAATAAACCTTCCGCTCTTTAGGCCATTTTTTTCTTATTCTCTTCATGTATGTCTATTTCCTGTTTCCCTTCAGGTTATAAGCCCTGATCTTCAACAAATTTATCTTTGACAAATATGCCACTATAGCGGCCGTAAAGCCGTTTCATTGTGCTACTGAACCCATTATGAATGATTGGATCATTTTGCACAGCTCCTTCTTATCGAAACAAATATATAACCCCGCGACGCCCCCCGGGATCGTCCGTACTTGTACTACCGTTGCGAGCTCATAACTCCTTGTTACGATCGGTTGCTGGCCGATCTGTACAACTTTTGCCAGGCGACTACTAGTCTAGCTCAAATTAGCACTTCATTTTTTTTTTAGTGTGACCAGTTTGTAATGTCGCTTCTAGTAGAAGTTGTCGCAACAAACAAACGCAAAAAGTAGCTTATATTCCGGATTTTCCTCATTCCAATATTTGTTGATTCAGGGGAGACGAGAAAAAAAAAAAGACAATAGGACCAACATACGAGAGCTTTGCTGTGATTATTACCAATGACTGTGTCCTTACTCCTTTTCATCGAAACCAATCCCTTCACTCTCTAGATAAAGTAAAGTTGTAGCTTAACTCCATTGACTCTGAACATTTTAAAATGCAAAAAAAATTTGCAAGAGCATCGAGAACAATCAATCAAAATCTCGACAGTTGGAAATTAAACAAAAAGAGAAAAACAAGAAGGAAGTGATCTCCTGAATTGCGATTATCTTCTCCAATTTCAACAATTTCCATTGCCTTGCGAAGGAATTTTTATCAATCTTAGCCGATATTTTGCAATACTCAGTCTGTCCCCCTATCGCAGAGCGTCCAGTTGGGCTAGTTGGAATCCACAACTACCGGAGACTTTGGAGAAGGGCGTCCAATCAAAATGATATCAATTGAGTTCTCGTTGCTCAAGGCATCATTGGAGCACGTTCTAGAGATTCGTCACCCGTCGCGCTTTATAATCAAGTCGCACAGGGAGGTTTACGGCGGGGCGTACGATTAGACGACAACGTTATTCATTCTCATTCTCATTTTATTTTTATTTTTATTTTTTGTTTTTTATTTTAAACCCTTCAAGTGTTTGGCGATGCCCATGGTTATTTGGATCCAGAACAAGTTGATTCCCGACGCACCATTCTTGGTCGAAAATGGCCAAAAGGATGAGCCAAGAGGAAAAAAAAGCTGTAATCACATTACAGTTCTTGTACAACAACCTGATTTGGAGCCGATTTCAATTTTCTGGTACTTTTACGGCCATCGTATGGACGCGTTCGCGGACAGGAAAGGAATCTTCGCCGCTAGAATGTCGGTGTCAATGTCCAGTTATGGGTTGCGCTCTCGATGTGGTCATGGCCCAGGCACCCTCGGAAGCCAACGAGCGACAGACGATTGCTAAAGAACTTGCAATATTTTCGTCGAGACAGGCAAGATCGGCTGATGCCGATGGATTAATCGCGGTCGGAGCCATTTTTCTGACTTGACCCTTGTGGTTTTGATTCTCGTTGCCGTCAAGTAAGCCCCGTCCTGTGGAAAATGGCCAACTTAACCTACAGATAGATGCCTGTTTTCCAACAATCAAAATTACAGAATCGGCAACGGAGGACAAAGTTTTCATAACACGTCACTAGACTTATCGGGAAAGTGGATCAAATACATCTAGTTTTGTCACACTGTGGGACAGCGCTCGGGATCGGGCCGATCGTTGTTTTTTGTGACTTGCATTGCTGTGGAATCCCTTTACAAGGTGATTATTGTGGGAAAACAACATGCAATCGGGAAGTTAGCTGTATAATCTGTATAATTTGGGTTATTGACATGAGCTCGGCAATGTTTATAGTCATGGTACCTTTTTTCCTTTTTCTCATTGTCATTTATTTTCAATATTCCAATTTACGTTTTCTACATACACCACAGCTTGCTCGACAGATCTGAGCTACGGGTCTGGACAATGCCTAGGCGCGACTGCAAGAGTCATCGGTCCGAGCAATGCGAGCAGGCAGAACATTCAATAGAAGAAGAAAAAACCCATTTTCGATTATTTCCAGAAATCCTGAGCGGGGATGGGCCAAATCAGGGGATTCCGGGGGAAGTGCAAGTGTTTGACACGGGCGGTGTTGATGTTTGTAACCCTTATTTGAGCTTAATGACAAGTATTGTCAACCAAATTGGCGGATGTGACGAAAGGCGCTGCTCCGATCCGCCGATCGTCATTACGTCATTACCAAGCCACAAGGCCTGTATAAAAGCTCGTGAGATTCCCACTCTCGGCCATACACAATCACCCGTTCAAGTCAGTCATCATGAGTACTACCGCGGAAAAACAGACATCGTAAGTCTGCTCGCCAACAATTCTTCTTGTGCGTGCTTCCATCCGCTCTGCCGAATCTTTCTAACAACGCTCCGCATTCATTTTGCTTCACCCAACAGCGCGGACTCCTCGACAAGTACCTTCGTCTCCGCTCTCGTATTCAATACTGCCATAGCCGGCGTCTACCTGCTCATTTTCGAGCTTGTAAGGAATCGAAATCGGAATGTCTTTCAACCGAGAACATATTTGCTGGAGGAAGGGTCTGTGTGCAAAGCCTTTGAATTTCTCTGTCGTCCTTTTTCTTGATCCCGACAAAACTCTCACAGCTCAACCTTACTCCACCAATAGTCACCAATCTCCACTGCTCCCGCCCGGATTTTTCCGCTGGATCACGCCCGTAATTCGTACAAAGGATGAAGTGGTTATCAGGCGCGCTGGCCTGGACGCCTTCATGTTCCTTCGGTTCCTGCGAATGGGTGCCGTCGTCTTTTCGTTCTTCACCCTCATCGGCATACCAATCATGTTCCCCGTCAACATTGTCAACCAGCGCAACCTTTCTGGAATTAATGTCGCCACCATCGCAAACGTCTCCGACCCGTCCCGCCTGTGGGCCCATCTCATCATGGCCGTCATCTTCGTCGGTCAGTATACGCAACTCGAATATGTTTCCTTTCTCACAAAGATTTATATTGTTGAGTGTTGATAACTAATATCAATTTTGCAATCTACCCACAATAGGCTTCACCATCTGGCTTACTTTCCGCGAGATGCGCAGTTACGTCGATCTTCGTCACCGCTACCTAACTCTAGAGGAACGCAGGGAGTCCGTCGCCGCCCGCACCTTGCTAGTTTGCTCCCTTACTCCGGAGTTGACCAGAGAGGATACCTTGCAGAAACTCTTTGACAAATTCCCGGGTGGTGTCGAGAAGGTGTGGCTGAACAGGTAGATATTGTGACAGTTAAGACTTGTGCTGCAGTAGGAATGAAGTTATGAAAAAGGGATCACATTTTAACCGTCCCCTGGTTCTTCCCTACCTCAAAGGAACCCTGCGAATCTCCCGAAGGAAGTCAGCGAGCGCGCCAAATATATTAGGAAGCTCGAATCTGCTGAACTCAAATTTATCAAAGCGAGTGTCCAGCACTTTGCTGCCAACGGGGCCATCGACATGGAAAAAAATGAGACACCCGCCAGCCCTCCACAGAATCTCCGCCCCACGCAGAGCACGTCCATGATTCCATTCGCCGGCCAGAAGGTCGATGCGATTGAACATCTCCGCCAACGCCTCACCGAGCTTAACGCTTCCATTGAAACCCGACAAAAGTCACATCATGAATCCGCCAGTCTCTACACTTCCGCCTTCATCCAATTCCGCCTCCAGATCTCTGCGCACATGGCCGCCCAAAGCTTGATGCATCACGAGTCGCTCCGTCTCGCTCCCCGCTATATTGAGGTCAGCCCCAGCGACGTTATTTGGGGAAACTTAAACATGGGTGCCTATGAACGCATGATAAAGAAGTTCTGGAGCACTGCCGCCGTTTCCGCCATTACCCTTCTGTGGGCTATCCCAGTTGCCTTTGTCGCTTCCATCGCCTCGCTCAACGCCCTTGCCAAGATCCTTCCCTTCCTCTCCGTTCTTAACAAACTTCCCGTTGTGGTTGGCATCATTCAAGGTATCCTCCCTACCGTCGCCCTGGCCATCTTGCTCGCCCTCGTGCCCATCGTCTTTAGGATGCTGTCGAGTTTCGAGGGTATCCCCCGACATACCTCGGTGACTCTTTCTTTGATGCACAAGTACTTCTTCTTTCTGGTTGTCAATGTCCTTCTCGTAACTACCCTCGCTGGTGGCATCTTCAACACCCTTCCCGACATCATCAACAATCCTACCGGAGTGGTCTTCCTTCTTGCCAAGAATCTTCCTGCCGCCTCTACCTTCTTCATCTCGTATGTGCTCCTCGCCACCTTCACCGGCGCAGCCTCTGAGATCCTCCAGCTTGTGCCCTTAATCCTCAATTACGTCTTCGTCCACTTCTTGGCCGCCACCCCTCGCGACTACTGGAACATCATGGGCACCCTCGGCGCCGTCGACTGGGGTGTTCTTTTCCCGCAGCAGACCCTGATCTTCGGCATCGGCCTGCTATACTCGTGTGTCTCGCCCTTGATCCTCCCCTTCGTAGCCCTCTACTTTATTCTCCGTTTTGTTGTCTACCGCCACCAATTCCTTTACGTCTATAAAACTCAAATTGAAACTGGCGGCCTGGCTTTCCCTCGCGCTATTAAGCACGTCTATACCGCCCTCTTCATCTTCGAGCTTACTATGATCGGCCTATTTTTCCTCAATTCGGCTTTTGGTCCAGGTGTTATTATGGTTATCATTCTCTTCGCTACTATCGTTGCCATCACCACCTTCGACAAGATCTTTAAACCTCTCATCAAGTATCTTCCCGTCGACATGGCTATTGAGAACAAGACCACCATCGTCAAGGAGGAGGCCGGTGGTAAGACTCTTCCCCAGACGACCAAGGACACCCACGGAGGCGCCTTTGATATCTCTCAGGTGGACATGGACGCCGAGGACCCGGAGGCGACCGAGCACGTTCTCACGCGTTCTCAGCCCGAGCCCCGCCAGACCGTCACGCGCACTGTCCGCTCGGATGGCGCAATCGAAGAGATCATTGAGACTACTACCACGGAGCAGTATACCAGCACTCAGACGACCACCACACACGAGCGCAAAAGTGTTCTCAGCGAGTCCTCCACTAAGAATGGCGGTCTCGCTTTCGCGGCTAGCGCGACCGACGAGCACTATCACCATCCAGCCGTGATTGACACCCAGAAGACCATATGGCTGCCCGAGGACGAGTTCGGTGTGGCCAAGACCCAGGTTGCCGAGCTATTGGCACTTGGGTTCAGGAGTTCGATCGAAAACGCTAAGCTCCACCGCGTTTCTAAAGGGAAGAAGCAGAAGCTTACGATCGTACTCGAGAAGGAGGTGTATGAGGGGCCCAACAGGGGTGTACCAGGCGAAGACTCGGAGACCGCGGTGTGGTCTTCGCAGTATGCAGATGCTGTGGAGACAGGGAACATGGTGGGCGCTTAAGTAAGTCGAGTGTTCCGGAGTGGGAGATTCCTTTTTTTTTTTTTTTTTTTTTTTTTTTTTTTTTTTCCTCAACTGTATAACAAAGTATGTCAATTACTCTATTAGCAAGTCTGTAACAGTTATAATGATTTTTGGGGGAGAGGCAATGTTTGGCCACCCGCTTCGCTATTTTCTTGATAAATAAACTATTCAAACATGGTTGGCCGCACACATATTCGAATCATTGGGTATATCTTTTTTTTTTCTTTTTTTTTTTTTTTTTTTTTTTTTTTTTTTTTTTTTTTTTTTTTTTTTTTTTTTTTTTTTTTTTTTTTTTTTTTTTTTTTTTTTTTTTT
>RBNK01002228.1:0-11694 GCA_003990785.1 Endogone sp. FLAS-F59071 | reverse complement strand
TTGCTTGTTTTTTCATTATAGTTTTTTTTTCATCAAACTAAGATTCCTTCCTCTTTTTTTTTTTTTCTTTCTCCGACTTCATAAAGTTTATTATAAACTATTTTTTCAAAGAACTTGTTCCAATCTTTGTTTATAGTTTGAGGGAGGGAGGGAGGGGAGGGAGGTGGCAAATAAATGTTCGTGAGCTTGAGGCTCGATAACTCAAAGAAAAAGCGGGCCTGTCTTAAAAGGCAATTGAGATTGCCAAGATTCCGAAATTCGGTACCTCCAATTACATTCAACTCCCACTTAGCAGAGAAAAAAAAAAAAAAAAAAGCCAGTCGTCGTAACCTGTACGTACATTACAATCTATTCTATTTTGTCGAATCTTGTGAATCATGGTATATACATGTTTGGTCAAACGTCGATTCCTCGAGCCTCTTGTGTAACGGCTAGCCACAGCATGGCTTTATTCTAATCTCAGCCATCGATTGAACCATAAATGATACGAATGAATATGAGATGAATCGTTTCTCTAGAATTTGTGGGATTTCATCTCAGTTTCTGATGTGAAGAAGGTTTGCGTTCTTCTTTTAGCATATGATCCGAGCTTGCCGATCGTTTGCTGGTTCACTGTTTAATAAACTTAGATTGGGCTGGATATTGTGGCATGGGTACCAAAAAACCAAAGACCAAACTGTTGAGAACTCCCAAGTGCAATGAAACAACTATCTCTTTGGGTATCCTTACTAATAGCTATGTATGCTGCACTATTCAGGCTTTACTATAAGATATTTTAAAGATACTGAAAGAACTGCTCTTTATTAATAAAGGAATTGAGAGTATTTATACTAAGTTACAGTATTTACTAAGAGTTACAAACAAAACAGCCATGAGTATAGATGTTAGTTATACTATAAACTGTTTTTTTTTACAAACTTGCCAGAGCAGCATGTAAACAGTATAAACTCTAAAATATATAAACAATTTATAAATAGTTCTAGAACAGTATTGCAAAATGATAAACAGCCTAAAACAGTCTATAAATAGCTTGCAAGTAGTGCTTCTAATTCAAATCAGTCACATGTCAGTCACGTGATATAGAAATTATTGATTAGCTAGATTTGAAAATCAAGTCTTTTAATTGAAGAATTTGAAGTTTAATTTAATTTAATTTATTAGAAACTCTAAATCTAAAAAGAGATATATTATATAAGAAAAAGAAAAGTTATTAAAATTAGAATAAATAATAGATTCTTATAGTTTAGCTATTATAATATAAATTTAATTACTTTTAGAAAGTATTTTTATAGTAATTATATAATTAGTTCTATATTATCTATTTAATAGCTAATATAATTTTAATGATTTTTTTAAATTTATAATTTATTACTATAGTAGTAGTTATTTAACTATTTTTACCATTTAAATTATTTATTTTGAATAATTTAATATAATCTGATAGTCTATAATCTAATGATTATACCTATCTTATTTATTTTTAAAAATTTTTGAGTTATAATAAAATTGAAGTATAATTACTACTTTCTAGAGATATTATATAGTTCTTTATATAGCTGTTAGCTCAGCTTATAACTATAGAAAACAGCTTGATAAACTGGTTTTGATTAATCATCTTGATAGCTGACCTTTAAGTAGATTGCTATAGCAGTTAGACTTAACAAATTTAATAGATTATCATAGTGCAAAGATAATAGATAATATGACAAATATACTAATAACCAGTTGTTTGTTCATTCGTTAAGAATGCTCAGAGTGTTAGATGCAATATCTCCCTTTATATATCCTTACTACAGCTATATACTATACTTTTTAGGCTTTACTACAACTGATATTAAGATATTCCAAAACTCTGTACAAACTGATTTATTTAAATAGAAATAGAGGAGATATTTATATAAATTTAAAAGACTAAAGAACAACTAATAAAGACTTCACTATGAAAATATAATTCTATTATTATAAAGAATATGTAATAACTCTAGTGGTAGCATTTTGCTAAAATAATAGGTATCAATCTGAAATAATAGGTGTTAATCTAAAATAATAGGCATTAATCTGAAATAATAGATATCAATCCAAAATAATAGATATCAATTCAAAATAATAGGTATCAATCTAAAATAATAGGTATCAATAACAAAAAAAGGAAGAGGATAAGATGTTATAGTAACTTCTGAATCAAGTATAGTACAAATTCATAAAAATTAAGCAAGTTAGAGGTTGGCTATCACATCTAAGGGCTTAACTGGAAATGTCTTGTCCTTGAGACTGAAGGGTAGTAGGGTGATCTCTTCTTCTATAGCTTAATAAATTTGCATAATTTTAATATAGGTTAGTTTGAAAATATCAACAGTTTTTTTATAAAACCCAGAGAGAAGCTATTCATAACTGAGAAAAAGCACATAGGTCTTGTTAACCATTTCCTTCACAAACTTAGGTAGTTCTACTTCTTGTTTTCTATATTTGTAATATAAGCTTCATGCTTAACCTTAATAGAATTGGATTATTATATCAATTACATAATTCTATTAGCATAACTACTTATGGTATTACTGGCTAAGTAGAAGAAGTCTTTTGAGGTCTTCCTTTTAATCAAAAGGAGTCCAGTTGATGGTCTCAGATCCCTTTATCAGTACCTCTTTTATTACTTTTTCTATATTCTTCTTTGGGCTGTATTTGTTGAGCATAGTAGATCTTAATCTTACTTCAGTGGACAGAGGTAGGAAGGATGGAACCATTAAGTCTTCTAAGCCAAATAGTACTTTCTTTTATAGCTTATACATAGTATAATCCTTTCTACTTTGGTTATAATTTAGCCAACTATAATAATTCTACAATGTTCTAGTATATAAGGACTTGATCTCTAATATATAAGGGGGTTATATTTATCTTTCTGTTTTGGTTTATCTATTATCTCTTCTGCACCTTGTCAATAAACACAGATGCCTTCTTTCAAATTAATTGTAATCTACTGATATCTTATGCAACATAAGCTTATAAACAATTATTATACATTCTAATATCTTTTTCGGGATGGTAAAACTCTTGATTTAGTAATCTTCCATATACAAGTTTAAAGGAGCTGAACTTTATTGATACTTAATGAATGGTTTGGACAGCAAAAAGAGTATTATCAAGATAATAGTCTCTTGATGCTTCTTGATCGATAATCTTCACTAGGACATTCTTAACCATCTGGTTGGTACATTTAGTTTGACTATTTCCTTGTAAGTAGTACAATGTTGTTTGGATATGCTTAATATAGTAAGTTCACTCAAGTTCTCTAATTAGCTCATTAGAAACTCCATATCTCGATTGTTAGTTATTTCCTTTAGTACTCCATGTCTACAAATAATGTTAGTATGTAGAAACTTAGCTATAGTTTATGTATCTGTGTCTTCAACTGCTATTGCCTTTGGATATTTTGTAAAGAAATTGACTGCTAAAATGATATATCTTTTTCTTATTAATGTTATTGGTATGGGTCCTATGATGTCTATCCCAATGTATGAAAATAGCTCAGCCTTGATAGTTATAGAAACAGCTTGGGGCATATCTTTTGCTCTTGCTCATTTTTGGTATATGTTGCAGTTTTGTATAAAATTAGTTATGTTGTCTTACATTCTAGGCTACTATGCTGAATTTCTAAGTTGATATAAAGTATTGTCCTGGCTTATATATCTAGATAATGGATAATTGTATACTAATAATAAAATGTTTGATACATCTTTCTCCTAAATTACTGGAATAATGCACCCCTCCTTTCTATGATATAATAAATTGTTCTAAATTTCATAATATCTACTTGCAGTTAATAAAATATTCTTTATCCAATCCTCCATGTCTTCTCTAATTTTCCTTCTTGTTAACCAAATTACTAGATTGTAGTATAGTATTATATTCATTGCTACACCCTATCTTGGGCATCCAATAATGGCATTCTGCTAAGTGTATTAGCATTCTGATTTATTTTTTCTTTTCTAAATTTTACCATGAAATTGTATTTTTGAAGTATCATAATCTAATGTACATATATTCTACTAGGATTAGGTCTGCTAAACAACTATTTAAGTACTGAATAATCTATGATAACTTCAAAATGTCATCTAATGAGGTAATATCTAAACCACTTAACTGCCTATACAACTGTAAGATACTCCAATTTGATTAATTTGTAATTCTTCTCAGCACCACAGGTTTCTCTGCTTGCATAACAAATTACTTATTCTAGGCCTTTGGTATTATCTTATAAAAGAATTGCATCTACTCCTACTGTACTTGCATCTATATACAGCTTGAAAAGGTTGGTCTAGTTTAGTTTTGCCAATACAGGTATAGTTGTCAGAGCTTTTTTCAATATGTTGAGTGCCTTCTGCTCAAGTTTGTTTTATTCTTTATTAGTTTCTATCTAATTGTAGCTTTTTGTAAGGGTTATATATAGGGGTTTGGCTAGACTTGCAAAATTGTATATATATTAATGGTAATATGAGGCTAGTCCTAGGAAGGCATATATCTCTATTTGGTTTATAGGTTGTTTAAATTTGGTGACAGCTTCTACTTTAGCTGGATCAGTTCAGATTCCTTCTTTGTTAATAATATATCTAAGCATTGTAACTTTTTCAATGGCAAACATACCTTCTTTGGTTTTAAATAAAGATCTTTAGTTCTTATTCAATTGAACACTTTGAATATTGCTTTGATATGATCTGGAAATGTCACTGTAAATATTATAATGTCATCAATATAAACTAGTAGTATTTTTCCCATAAGGTCTTCAAATATCTTAGTCATTATCTTCTGAAAACTTGCTGAGGTATTCTTGAGTCTAAACAGTATTTGTAAATATTTCCAATAGCCTTAGGGTGTTACAAAGGAGGCAATTTCTTGCAATTCTTCATCAAGTTTCATCTGATAATATCTACTAGTCATGTCAAGAGTTGTATAGAGACTTGTATGGACTGATATTTTCAAAAAGGTATTGTTGATTCTTGGTATCAGAAAGGCATCTCTCTTGGTGATATTATTAAGTTTTTTGAAGTTGGTATACATTCTTAGAGCAAAGGTTCCAGCTTCTAACTCTTTCTTAAGTATGATAATGTTTGGGAATCCCCATGAGCTATCCATTTTGGCTACTATTCCTCCTTTGACTATATCATCAATTTCTTCTTATTGCTATTTAATATAAGCGGGTGGTGTTTAGTATAGTGTGCATTTGATCAGTGGGTGCCCTTGAATATCAATGTGGTAGAAGTGCTTTGATAGCTTTAAGTTGATCTTCTTAAAGGTTGTTATAAATATATCAAAATACTTGTCAATGAGTTTCCTTAATTCTTTCTTTTCTCTCTCACTAAGTTGTTCTCTGAAAGTATATGTTTTCTTATTTGCCATCTTAGATATATACTTGAGATCTATTATAAGTTTTGTAATGTTTACTCCAGTTGATCTAAACCCTTTGTCTTCTCTAGCTGTTTTTTCAAGATTGGCTACCTTTACTGCCTTGCCTATCCAAATGGATATGATTATTAACTGCACAACTCAATCTCCTCCATAAAGTTTGACTATGTTGAATTAATATTGGTTGACAACTATAATCTTGATTTTACCTGTATAGTCTACATTGATGACTCCTATATAAATTATAATTCCAATGACTGTAAGAGAGCTTCTTGGTTTGATTTGACTATAGTACCCTTGAGGTATTCTTGTGGTAATTCCTGTTCTAACTATATATGACTCTCCAAGTTGTAGTTTGATATTTTTGACAGTAGAGAGATTGAATCTAGTAGCTTATTTGCTTTTTTGTTCTAATAGTTTAGCTTTTTAGTTAGTTTGTACAATTTGCATTATAAAGAATTCTTTTTATTTATCTTCATCATCACTTTCTATCATCTGTGGGCAGACTTCTCTTTCTAGGTTAATAGGTATTTTGTAGCATTATCCTTTCTAAGTAATTCATATTTTGCATGTGCTAAGATCAATCACTGCTCGCACCTTTTTTAACTAGTTATTTCTAATGATAAGGTTGTAGGATGTAGTATCAACTACCATTACTGATACTAGGATTATAAGTTTGCTAAAGCAAATGAGTAATTTATATACTTTGCTGAGTAGTATTACAACATATCTATCTGCTATTATAATTGTCATAATTGTAGCTTCTTTGATCTACCATCTAAGTCAGTCAAGCATTGTTTTACTAATAATGCAACCTCTAGCATCTGTGTTAATAATGTATGGTATTATTATTTCTTTAATTTAGCATTGTAAGTATATAGAAGAGTTCTAAGGTTCTTTGTCCTCTGATTACTATACTGCGTTAATTTCCACTACTTCATATCTAGGTTGTATGTCACTTATCTCTTTTCAGATTTGCTGTTGGAATGTTGAGAATTCAGTAAGTTGTCCTATTTTGACTGGGATCGTTATATCTTCTATTTCTTTTCATACATCTAGACTATATTTCTTAGATTTCTATAACTTGTGTTTCTTGTTTCCTTCACTTGTAGGTGCTTTGAATATTAGTATATCTTCTTGGATAATGTGGTTAACTTCTTCTTTAAATAGCTTATTTTGTTCATCACTATTAAATTTATATTCTTATACTCATTGTACTACTTATAGAGTTTTTATCATATAAGGGGATCTTACTTTCTTGAAACATCTAGATTTTCATTTTTTCTATATAGCTAAGAATGCTTCTACCTAACTATATTCATCTTTGCTATCAAAATCTTTTTCTTTAAAGGTAATAATATTTATCTGAGTTTGTCTTTAAGTTCCTAGTTGGGCAATCTTGCTTGTTTCTGTTATATATCTTGAAGCATAGTACTCTTTTTCTCTATATCTCTTATATATTCTCATATCTGGCTGAGTGCAATCTCTAGATATATGCCTGTCTTGGTTACACTTGAAGCATCTTGGATTTCTGATTGGATATGTATTTGATCCAGTTACAGAGGTTGGATTTGCTATAAATCGTTAGACTAGTCATTATGTATCAATTTGCCTTTTAAGATTTGATATATATACAGTTATCTTGCTTATCTGTTCAATAAGATCATCCATAGCTAGGTTCTTTTATGAAGCTATCTCTCAGTTAACTGTTACTGATGTAATAGTAGATATAACTGCTGGTACTGTATGGGGTTCTTAAAGGTTACTCAGTAATATTTACTACATTATATCTTAACCCAGGTTTCGTGTAGCCTAATATCTCTATATGTAATCTACTTTTTGTATATGATTAAGTTCAACTGGGCTGGAGTATACTTAGAGAGCAATTTCTTGGTAAAGTCTGTTTATAAAAGACTACTCTATGATGAGGTCCTGGTTAACCACTAGATATCTTGCAAGGTCTACTGTATATTAGATCTTCATGCGAAAGGCAAGAGGACTTTCATTTATTCTCTAATACATTGATGCTAGCTGATCCTTTATACTTTGCTGTATGTCAGCTGTATGGTAAGTATCTCTTAACTATATGATAACATTGGTAAAAGTTACAGCAGTATTAGCTTTTGCATTTGCTCCTTCTGTTCTTATGTTAAATTTTCTATTTGCTGCTATAGCAATTACTGCTATATTATATATAATCTTAGCAAATCCTCATAATACTGCTTCTAGAACATTTACTTTTATGATATTGTTAAACTATCAAATTGCATTGTAAATCTATAAGTTTTCAATGAACTTTATTACTAATTCGGCTAGTACATAACCAGTGAAGGTCGGTGATCTTTCTATTATTTCATAAGTGTTGATTTCTAGTTTGTTATTTGATTCATCATTAGATGTTTCATAAAATAATACTTGTAGATTATCACTAAAATTGATAGCTGATTTGTTATCTAATGATAACCTATTGTATACTATAAGGGAGGCAATAGATTCTCTTGTCTCACTATAGTTACTATCAGAAGGGTCAGGTATAATAAATTCTTCTTCCTTGGAGCTGGAGCTATTCGATGATCTTCTTTATATAAAAAGCAGGAATGTCTTTCAGTAATCCATTTTGAATAATGCTGTCTTCCTCTGTGGGTGTACTGTTATTACTTGAAGAGGTAGTTTGGTCCTGCTTGAATGAGGATATAAGAGTCAGTCTTTCAATAACTCTCCTGCCAGCTGGCATCAAGATGTAATAAATATACTAATAACTGGTCATTTGTTCATTTATTAAGAATGCTCAGAGTATCAGATGTGATATCTCTCTTTATATATCCTTACTACAGCTATATGCTATGCTCTTTAGGCTTTACTATGACTAATATTAAGATATTCTAAGACTCTATATAAACTGATTTATTTAGATAGAAATAAAGGAGTATTTATATAAATTTGAAAGACTAAAGAATAACTAATAAAGACTTTACTATGAAAATACAATATAATCATTATAAAGAATATATAATAACTCTAGTGGTAGCATTTTGCCAAAATAATAGATATCAATCTAAAATAATAGATATCAATTCAAAATAATAAATGTTAATTTGAAATAATAGGTATCAATCTAAAATAATAAGTGTCAATCTGAAATAATAGGTATCAATCTGAAATAATAGGTATCAATAACAAAAAAAGGAAGGAGACGAGATATCATAGTAACTCCTGAATCAGATATAGTACAAATTTATGAAAATCAGGCAAGTTAGAGGTCAGCCATCACAATAAATTATTATAGTGTAAAAAAAAGCTTCTTGATAAGTCTAGTATATTATTATAGTATAAAAAGCTTAGGATTGATAGTAGAGGGCTGTGGATTATTAAACTTAGGATTATTCTATAAATTATTAAATTGTAAACTTATATATTAGGATAAATCTTATATATTGATACTGATAATTTACTATCTAATAATCCAAAATTCTCAGCATACTTCAGTCTTTACTTATATTTATATTATATATTATTAAACTTTTTCTTTATCCTGTGATAAACAATATAGCTATCCTATGATAAACATAAGAAGACAAAGTTATTCTACAACAATACAGCTATTTTGTAATGAATATAAGGAGATATAGTTATCTTATAACAATATAGCTATCCTGTAATAAATATAAGAAGATATAGTTGTCCTATAACAATATAGCTGTCTTGCAATAAATATAAGAAGATATAGTTATCTTATAATAATACAGCCATTTTATAATAAATATAAGAAGATATAGTTATTTTGACAATATAGCTATTTTATAATAAATATGAGGAAATATAGTTGTTCTAACAATACAACTGTTCTATAATGAATATAAGAAGATATAGTTATCCTGACAATATAGCCATCCTGTAATGAATGTAAGGAGATCATCACAGTGGTTAAGCTTGACAAATTTAGTAGATCATATTACAATATAAAAATTACTATGAGATAGGTATAATTATCAGATTATAAACTATTAGGTTATATTAACTTATTTAAAATAAATAATTTAAATAGTAAAAATAGTTAACTTTATTTTAAATAATTACTAGTATTAAACACTATAATGGTGAATTATAAATTTAAAAAAAAAAAAAATCATTAAAATCATATTAGCTATTAAATAGTTAATAAATAAAATACTTATAAAATTAAATAAAATTTTAAAAATTAAATAAAATATTTAAAATTTATTATTTATTTTTAGAATATTTATTAAAAATATATAATTATATCTTATTTAAAACTTTCATTTCTTTCAATATATTAAAGCTCTAATAATTATTTTGTTAAAAAAAAAAAAAAAAAAAAAAAAAAGTAGTAAGGAAAAAAAAAATGGTCATTCTGAACTATCCATTGTACGATGGCGGATGCCGAATATCAGATTAGATTATTCGGAAAAGTTGCACTTGTAAACTGCTCGGAAATATCAAGTGGCTCTTTACTTTTTTTTTTTTTTTTTTTTTTTTTTTTTTTTTTTGAGGGGAGGGAAAATACAGAGTTTTGTACACATTGGGCCTAGATTTTGGGATTCACTAGGTAACGACGCTCTCTTCCGTCTATTATCCGCCTGCTTCAACACCGAGATAGCATTTTCAATGTACTTTCGCATCTCATTGACCACCGCCGGCGCCTGCTCTCTCGCCAGCCGCCGGAACTCGTCCAACGACGCGTCCAGCAGCGCGAGCTCCTCCACGTGCTCGTCCGCCACGTGCTCGGACTGCACGACGACTGGCGGGGTCGCGACGGGATCATCCTCGTCCCTGTTTCTGTTTCCGTTCTCCTCCTCCCAACTCCAGCCACCCCCATCTTCCCAATCCCTATCTCTGTCTCCATCCCCGTCCACTTCCGCAGAGGTATCCTCTCCGCCGACAGACGTGCCCACAGTCACCGCCACAATCACCGGCTGCGGGCTCTCGTGTGCGGCCCTGGGAGGCGGCGCCGCTGTTGAGGGCTTCGAGTGGCGTTGGTGGAGGTAATCGATCACGGCGCGATCACTAAACACGCGGATATTGAGCCGGCTCGAGTGAGCAAGGTAGTTGAGGCGACGCCTCGATTGGCGCTGCCGGTTGGCGTCTTCGACGTGACGTGGGGCTTTGGCGAACTGCAGAGTTTGCGCGCACTTGAAATAGTGAACAGAGTAACCACGCTTGGGGCGGTGGAAGCTGGCCTTGTGCCTGCAGAATGTATTGGGGTGAGATTAATTAAGATGGGCCGAGAAAAGGGATTCAAAAGTTAATCGTAAGGTTTGACGGGAACGGATATTTACAGCCATCGGAAGCCGTCCGCGTCAGAGACGAGCCCTACGATCCGCTTGGCGAGCTCCGTCTCGAGACTGAGATCCCCTGCCCCCTCTGCCTCCTCCACCTCTTTCCTCATTTCAATTTGAAACGTTACTGTTGGTGCTGCTACCTTCTCCTCGTTCTCTTCTTTCATTTCCGTTCTCGCATACGCCGCCACCACAAATTCCCCTCCTCAAGCATATCCGCAGCCTCGTCTGGTTCCTCTCCTTCGCTCCCAATGTCCTTCGCCTTTGCTATTTTTTTGCCCCGCGTTCGCTTCTGCTTTCGGTCGGCAGTGCGTCTCGTCTCGGCGGCCTTCGCCCGGCGACAGCGACAGCACTGCGCGAAAAAGCGGCCCTCGAGGGCGTTGACACGAGTGTTGCCGTCGAACTCGGAGGAGAGGAAAGGGCGGAAGCAACGAGTACACTCGCGGGTGGGGACATTGATATTCATGGTTGGATTTTTGGGCGTTTTCGGGAAATTTGGCGTCAACCTGAAGACGGCCCACGTGGCTAAGGTCTCCTTGTCGTCATTATTAGCTTCTTCCCAAGACGAATCAGCCCAAGACGAATCAGTGAGTCCACATTTATTGTTTGGGGGTCATCTCATAAGCAAAAAAAAAAAAAAAAAAACAAAAAAAAAAAAGAAAAAAAAAAAAAAAAAAAAAAAAAAAATGCTATACAAGGCATCATATGACATCAATCGTTAGTAATGTTGGCTGTATATCTACTAGTACAATATGTACAGTGCGAATCGTACAAGAAACTTCTTCAACGTTCCATTCTGGACAGCGCCAAAGTCCCGACCCTACAACCAAAACGGCTTGAAATTTGGATCGAATGGGACAGGTTCGTCGAAGGTCTCTATGAACTAGACGGTACAGAATGTATGAATACATGGGCCAGCATGGCATCGCATCAAAACAATATAATGGCGGTACACACACCTCTTGATCCGCTAATACCTTCGTCCCTGCGAACCGTCGGT
>RBNK01002227.1:0-11701 GCA_003990785.1 Endogone sp. FLAS-F59071 | reverse complement strand
TTCTGATCATTGTAGCCATCTGTTCCTGTCGATCGAGGCTAAATACAATATTGCTCTGATGGTTTCTATCCAATCCTTTGTCGTCATCGTCAGGGGGTTGATATCTGTTGTCTGTTTTTGATTTAGACCGCAATCTTGTCGATCTTGTTGCTGATGACGATGATGTATATAGGTTGTCCATTTCGTTGTGTGGCATTGTTATGTGTTTATCACGTTGCTTTATCGCGGTGTTGTTTATCACGTTGTTTATCGCTTTGTTTGATGCGTTGTTTACGATTTTAAATAAACACTTACAGTAATTGCAGTTATAATTGCGTAGATGCTATGATTGTATAGATCTCAGGTTGTCAAGCTGCAATTTGAGCGGCTCGGGGCTCATAACCTGTTGAAATTTGATCTTCGAATGTGTGTTTGGAGTAAAGAGTACACTGGCTAATAAAGCCAATATGCGTGTATTTATTAATGCTAAATTATGATTGGTCGATACAAACAAAGATCGTCTAAGCCACAATTGAGTGACATATGATCAATCGTTGATGCATCGATCATTGATAGGGGAGATATAATAAGCTAGTAATTACAACATGTGGCCCTAATGGATGTAGCAGCCACTGGATTAGGAGGATTACTCCTCGCAGCTACTACAGCAGTAGGAAACGCAGCCACCGCCGCAGCATTAGCCACTGCTCATTGGGATGTTACAAGAGCATGGTTAGAGGAGAAGTACTTTACTGAACAGAAGCGAGAATCAATTAAGGAATAGCTATTCAACATAAAGATGTCAATCAACCAGTGCCCAGAAGATTGGGTTACTACCATCGATCAGTATATGCAACTCTGTGAGGAAACCAGCCCAGTTGTGCGAGAAATGGTGTTCATGAATAGCTTACCCACAGATCTCCAATGCTATATCAAGAGGTTTGGCCCTCGAAGAATGGACGAGAAAGTCAGGATGGCACAGGCCTTTTGGGACACTGAAGCAGGACATTCGGCATCCCTATATGACAAGTTACTACAAGATTTATGCAGGAAATTCAGCACTGGAATACCTGTAGTTCAAATGGTATCTGCATCAGCCGAACCACCTGAAGAGGATACTATCAAACCAACAGTCATAGCAAAAATAGGAAAGACAACACATGAGAATGAAATGGAGAAGATTACCAAAATGTTCTCAGAAATGATAGCATATATAGCCGATCTTAAAGCCAAGGTGATCTACCAGAATAGACAACCAAGAGGGACCTTCATTGCCAAAGAATATAACAAGACTGAGATAAACTGCTTCCTCTGTGGAAGACATGGTCACTTTTCCAAAAACTGCCAAACTAGAAGTTGGAAGGAAGGGCAAGAAAGAGAAGAAGAAAAGAAGGCTGACCATGCCAATGTAGTACAAGAAATCAAAGAAGAAGATGAAGAATTCAGCGAAGAATATCTGGAGGCCTACCCTATCGAAACAGTCAGCCACACTACCACTAGGAAGACTCCCTACCCAAGGAAGAAACCAACTCAAGAACCCGAAGTTGTCATCGAGAAGTCTAAGAAGCTAACACAAAGACAACAACTGAATGAAGACCAATAGGATAAAGCCTTCAAACAAATAATGCAACCAGGTGAGATGGTTATCTCGACCACTGGAGATGAAGAAATGATGAATCAGGAAGAAAACAAGGAAAAGAAGCCTAGGAGGGTTAGAGAATTCGAATATGACCCATGGCAGGATATTGCCAGCCAAAAGGCCAATATCACCTTTAAACAACTCTTCTAGATTGTACCATCAATGAAGCAAAAAGTGAAGATGCAGATTACCGAAACCAAACCAACTATCTAATTCGAAGAAGTTAACACTGCCGAAGAATAAGAAGAGTGAACCTATATCTCATCTGCCTATGCACAATGCAACATTGGAGGATTAGCATGCTCAGCCATTATCGACACTGGAGCAGGAGTCAGCATTATCACCAAGCATTTCCTAGACTACCTAGGATGGGATATTGATAAATCCGCTACTTCTACTCTGGTCATCGCAAGTGGAAAAAGTAGCATACCTTTAGGAGTACTCCAAGAAGTACCAGTCCAGTTTGGAACAGAAATAATTCCTGTCAGAATGGTCATCACCAATGCACAATCCTACAATATTGTCTTAGGCAACAGCTGGTTAAAGAAAGCTAAAGCAAGAATTGACCTGGATGCACAAAGATTAATCTTCATCAACTATAGAAGGAAGTTCAGCGTACCTCTGGATATTCAGAAAGGAGTAGTATTAAAACTCACCCAGAGACCGGAAGACGAAAGTGACACAGATGAAGAAATAACCCCCGGACAGGCATACCTCAACTTGGTAGAAGAAGAAGAAGCGAATGTAGTAATCCATAGAGAATACCGCCACCTGATGCCTTTGGAGAAGAACCAGTTGGTCGAGTACAATATGAGGAATACTAGATGCCCATTCTGTGAGCAATGCATCTATTGTACCGAGATGATGTGCACTTGTAGGGATACAAAGTTGATACCTTACCAGGACACTTTGGAGATACACTTATCAATGGAAAAGAAGATCAAGAAACCAAGATTATCACAGACCTGCCAAAGGACTCTACCCTCAATGAATCATGGGCTGTATAATGGAAAAAATCCTCATCCATTCACAGACAATACCAGAGAAGTATGGGACTGTTTTTGGATGAATATTGGACATATCAGCAAAGGACGTCTTTAGAGAAATCGCAACATCTACCTACAAGGATACTACTGGGATGAAGTCAATCCCTATGACCTTTGGGAATGTGAAAACTGGGTTAGATATCCAGACGAACCATATGATATCAATTACCACGGAACTTAGAAGGAACGTCATGATCAAGAACAAGAACAGACAGCACCTGAAGAGAATGAAGATAAGGAAGTACCTGAGGAATGGAGCAATGAAGTTTACACTACTCAGACACCTATCAAAGTCAGAGCCTTATTCCAGAAAGATGATGAAGATAATGGACCTACCCTAATTGAAGAAAGTGACTCAGACTCAGAAGAAGAAATCATCGCATTTGAAGAAATAATTCACCCCAACGAACACATCAGCATGCGCTATTGGTGGTGGAAGGACTTGTGGCAGAACTTACCTCAGGATACAACTCACGAACAGTGGAAGGAACTGAATGTCCCTACCTTTGAAGAAGCATTCACAGTTGAAGAAAAGAATATAGCAACTCAAGTCAAGAAACTGATAGAAAGTATAATTATACCAAGAAGAAAAACTGAAGGAGCTGCAGGATATGACCTATATGCAGATGAAGACTATACTCTAGAACCGAAATCATCAGCCTTTGTAAAAACCGGAATCGCTATTGCCCTACCACCTGGATAATGTGTACAAGTATGGGCAAGAAGTGGACTCTACCGCAACTCTGGAATAGGAGCTTTCCCCGGATTAATAGATGAAGACTATAGAGGAGAAATTGAGGTTGGACTAGTTAACCACAACCACAGCTAATTCAAAGTATACCAAGGAGACTGAATTGCTCAAATGGTGATCATCAAATGTGAACAGCAACTCTTGAAAGAAGTAGAAAACTTAGACAAAACACGATATGGAAGGAAAGGATTTGGATTGACTGGACAAGCAAATGTGATAATGGAGAGACTGGATGACCAGGAAAATGCCAAGAAGCACATCTACTCCCTCAATGAAAATCTGTTACCAAATCAGAAGAAGCAGTTACAAGACCTACTGAAGGAGTATGAGGATATCATCACAATCAGTTTCAAAGACCTACCAGACCAAGCCTTCTTCATGCACCATATCGACACAGGAGATGCCAAACCAATCAAACAGGCACCCTACAGATTGCCAGCCAACTATCATGACTTTGTACAGAAGCATGTTCAAGAACTATTGGAGTCAGGAGTAATCATACAGTCGAAGAGTCCTTGAGCATCACCTATCAGCATAGTACCAAAGAAAGATGGACAGAGAATGGTTATTGATTATTGCAAATTGAACTCAGTCACTAAGAAGCACACATATCCAATTCCACACTCAGAAGACTTATAAAACATGTTGAAGAAGGCACAAATCTATTCAACCTTAGACCTATGGGCAGGATATAATCAGATCGGAATGATGCCCAAAGCACAGGAGAAATCAGTATTTGTTATACCATTTGGACAGTACGAATTCACAAGAATATCCTTTAGACTCTGCAATATACCCACCACCTTTCAGGCTGCAATGAATGAAATCTTCTACGATTTGATTGGATATGGAGTGATTGTGTACATTGATGATATCAACATTTATGCGGAGAACTTCACAGAATACATGGTGATCTTGAAGGAAGTATTTGAATAACTCAGAAAACATAGACTAAGGATCAAGCCAACAAAATGCTACTTTGGACAGAAGAAAATTGAATACCTCAGATTTATAATCGATAGAGGAGAAATTCACCTGGATCCAAAGAAGACTGAAATTGTCAAGGTCTTTTCAACTCCGCAAGATAAGATGACCTTACGAGGATTCTTAGGACTGGTCCAGTTCTATAAAAGGTTTATCTCTGGTTACTCTGAAATTGCCACACCCCTGCACATGTTACAAAGAAAAGGAAGAACATGGGAATAGACATCAGCTGCACAAACTGCCTTCAACCTGATCAAGGAAGCACTCACCCACACACCAGTAATGACAAGACCGGATCTCACAAAAGTATTTACGCTATATATAGATGCATCGTCATTTAGACTTGGAGCAATTCTGGCACAAGATGACAAAGATGGAGAGCATGTGATTGCTTATGCAGGACGAGCCACCCATGGAGCAGAACCTTTCTATGGAGCTACCCAACTGGAATATGTAGCAGTCATTTGGGCTGTACAACACTTCCGCCACTTCCTGATTAGAAAATAGTTCACACTAATAACAGACCACTCAGCCCTCAAATGGCTTTGGAACAAACCAAATCTGACAGGAATATATGCACGATAGCTAGCTATACTGCAGGAATACAACTTCACGATGCAATATAGAAAAGGACGGAATCATCAGAATGTGGACACTCTCTCATGCCTACCCTAATTTATCTGAGATCGATACCCTGAACCAAAAAGAATATACCTACCCAATGGACACTAAACTCTATAACAGATATTTGGATTACCTTAGTAACCTAACCTTTACTGGGACGACGGACGAAAACAATCAACGGCTTATATAGACAATGGCACTTAACTATTTTATCAAGAATAATATACTTTACTGATGACATAGAGAACAGACATGACTTGTAGTTCCTGAACATAAAAAGCAGATAGTACTTCAGGCCTCTCATGATCATCAGCTGGCAGGACACATGGGCATAGATAACACATATCAATGATTATTAGAAAAATATTATTGGAAGAACATGTACGAAGATATTAGAAAATATATCAGAAGATGCGACACTTGCCAGAAGAGGTGCTGAGGAAAGGAAATCGAGACCTTACAACTGATTGTACCTGGAGGACCCTTTGAACATATTAGAATAGACATTGTTGGACTGCTACCAAGAACACTTAGAGGAAATTGATATATTGTAGTAGCAGTAGATTATCTGACCAAGTACCCCAAAGCAAGAGCCTTGCCCCTTGCAGATGCCCTTAATATTACACCTTTTATCTACAAAGATATTATCTGCTGTTATGGAATACCTTATAAAATAACCTCCAATTAAGGAACTGAATTTGTTAATGAATTTATGTAGATATTGATACAACACTTTGGGATCCATCAGATAAAGACTACTGCCTACCACCCCCAAGGGAATGAACTCACCGAACGGACGAATCAAACCATCAAGAACACAATTGCTAAAGTAGTACAATCACAAGGAGGAGATTGGGACTTATACCTATCTTCCACCTTATTTGCACTACGAACAATGAAACAAGAGACAACAAAGTTCACCTCTTTTGAGCTCACTTATGGAAGGAAGACTTATCAGCTAGTAGACCAAGTAATGACTACTCCGGAACTTAGCCACACCTCCTAGGAAATGCAAATTGAGTATCATGTAACAAAGGAAATTTAAGAATTACACAATGTCTGAAACAAGGCAAGAGAATTTATTGCCATTGCACAAGATCAACAAAAGAAGAATTACAACAAGGAATACAAGGAAACTGAGAAATTGAAGATTGGTGACCAAGTCTTACTATACTGAAACATAGTAGAGTCTTTATGGTCAGCAAAATTGGATCCAAAATGGGAAGGACTATACTATATCATGAGTATAAAAGGAACTACATACCAGTTACGAAAAATGATAGGAATGATCCTACCTTATACTGTTCACCGAAACTGCCTCAAGAAATATCATACCCCATTGGAACAACTTCTATGAGGTTCGAGTCAACCTGATCGAGGCGTACCAACATATAGAACCTCTGGAGGACCTTAAGGAGATAGAAGGATCAACCTTGCAGAAGATCCGATTAATTGTACGTAACATTCAAAGGAGGCAACATCTGGTACGAATCAATGAATGGAAGGAATACTACCAAATCGCACAACTCTGGGATGAGGAAGTTGAGCATATCTGGAACCAGAAGGATAGGGAAGTCTGTCAACGAGCCCTCAAAGGAGCACTCCCTGCCTATACTGCAAAAATGGCTGAACGAATTTATCAACTATTCAAGTACAAGCCTAGTGCTTTGAACTACTTTGGTGCAGTACATGCCAACTACATCAACTGACATAGAATAATATAAAGGAGTTAGAGGAAGAAGTAAAACAGTTACAAAGAGATTTCTCCGAGTTAGAACTATACCTCGAAGTCTAACTCGCAGAAAGGAAGGAGATGTAACGGAACATTTTGTAATGATATACAATTATGTCATGTAAGATCACAGTCATGTGACTTGAAGTATTACTGAGACTTGAAGTGTTACTGAGAGTTGAAGTGTTACTGAGATCCACAATCACACTATAATTTAAAATAGTATTTTGATCTGATATATTATTTCGCTGCCCAATTACATTATAATCTGATATATCATTTTATTATATCTTAGCCAATCAATTTATATCTTATATTTAGCCGAGCCAATCAGAAATTCAAGTAGTAACCTAGGTAGCTGCCTGTATAGCACCTTGTAATTTCTTATAAATACCCTGCTCATAATTATCAATAAAATTCAGACTGCAACAAGCTAAGGAAGCTTACAACAGACAACCCGAGGGATACTGAAGCCTTACTCAAGGAGTAAGCAATTGGGATAGTTTCAAGATTCTAACAGATACACTTTATTCAATTGGTCGCACTTAAATTCTTGCTAGTTAACACCTACATCGACACATTACCCTTCTTAAGCCGCTACCACATAATCCACTAAGACCCCTAAAAACATATTTTCTGCACTTGCTCAATATCAGAGTATTTTGCCATTAATATATTTTAGTCCGTCATAATATGATACTGTAGTAATTGCTATAGTAGCAAATGGAGGATTTGATATAGAGGTAGAAGGGGCAAATATAGAAGTTAATACTAGAGTAATCTATATGAATATTATTATATGGTTGAGAGCTACTTACCATATAGCTAACATATAGCAAAATATGAAGGATCAGTTAGTGTTAATATATCAAAGAATAAATAAAAGTCCCTTTACCTTCTATATAAAAATCTGGCATACTATAGATCTTGTAGGATATCTATAGACTAACTATATCAGAAAAATGGTTAATTAATCCATAAACTATTTTACTAAGAGCTGCAAACTATTTTACTAAGAGTTATAAATAAAATAGCTATAGACATAGATGCTAGTTATAGACTATGAACTATTATTAACAAATAGCTACAAACTACTCTAGAACTCTACTAAAACAATATTATGAACTGTGAACACCTTTAGAACAATATTGTGAACTATGAACTGGCTAGAACAGCCTATGAACAGCCTAAAAACAGCCTATAAGCATAGATGCTAGTTATAGACTATAAACTAAAAATAGTTTCCTAATATAGAATCTCATTATTGAGCAGTCTTTTATAAATAGACTTTACTAGGAAATAGCTATCCAAGTACATTCTAGCTCAGTTGGACTGAACCATATATAAAAAGTTAACTATATATAGAGGTATTGAGCTATATGAAACTTAGGTCAAGATATAATGTAGTAAATATTACTAAATAACCTCCAAGAACCCTATATAGTATCAGTAGTTACACCTACCATTATACCAGCCATAGTTAACTAGGGAGCTGCTACTTAAAAGAACTCAGCTATAGACAATCTTATTAAACAAATAAGTAAGATAACTGCACATATCTCAGATCTAAAAAGGCAAATTGATATATAGTAACTGGTTTAGTAATTTATAGCAAATCCAACTCCTATAACTAGATTAAATATATATCCAATTAGGAATCTAAGATGCTTTAGATATAACTAAGATAGACATACGTATATCTAGAGACTATACTTAGCCAGATATGAAAATATATAGGAGATATAGAGAAAAAGAGTACTATACTTCAAGATGTATAACTGAAACAAGTAGAAATACCTGACTGGGAACTCAAGGATGAACTTAAATAAATATTATTACCTTTGAAGAAGAAGACTTCAATAGTGAGATGAGTATAGTCAAGTAAAAGTATTCCTAGCTATATAGGAAAAATGAAACCTGGATATCTCAAGAAGGTAGAATCTTATATGACAAAAACCCTATAGATAGTATAAAGAGTATAAGAATACAAATTCAATGGTAACAAACAAGATAAGTTATTTAAAGAAAAGTTAACTATATCATCTAAGAAGATATACTAATGTCTAAAATACCTTTGAGCAAAGGAAACAAGGAGTACAAGTTATAAAAATCTAAGAAATATAGCCTTGATATTTAGAAAGATATAGAGGATATGATAATTCTAGTCAAAATAGGACAACTTACCAAATTTTCAACATTTCAATAGTAAATTTGAAAAGGGATAAGTGATACATAACTTAGATATAAAGTGGTAGAGATCAATGTAGCATAGTAATTAGAGAATAACAAACTACAAAACTCTTCAATATATTTACAGTATCAGATTGAGGAAATTACAATACTATACATTATTAATATAAGTGCTAGAGGATATATTATTAGCAAAATAATGCTTGACTAACTTAGATAGCAGATTGAAGAAGTAATAACTATAATGATCATAATAGCAAATAGATATATTATAATACTACTTAGCAAAGTATATAAATTATCTATCTGCTTCAGCAAGCTTATCATCCCAGTATTAGTAATGGTAGTTGATATAACATCATACAACCTTATTATTAGAAACAATTAGCTAAAGAAAGTATAAGTAGTAATTGACCTTGGTATATATAAGATATGAATTACTTAGAAAGGATATTAATATAAAATACCCATCAACCTAGAAAGAGGAGTTTACCCACAGATGATAAAAAGTAATGATAAAGATAAACAGAAGAAATTCTTTATGATGCAGATTGTATGAACTAATTAGAAAGCCAAGCTATTAGAATGAAAAAGTGAACAAGCTATAGGATTTGACCTCTTTACTATCAAGAACATCAAACTATAGTCTGGAAAATCTTGCATAGTTGGAATAGGAATCACCACAAGAATACCTCAAGGATACTATAGTCAAATCAAACTAAGAAGCTCTTTTGCAGTTACTAAAATTACAATCAATACAAGGGTTATCAATATAGACTATATTGATAAAATCAAGATAGTAGTAATTAACTAACATCAATTTAATATAGTTAAGCTTTATAAAGAAACTGAGTTGTACAGCTTATTATCATACCTATTTAAACTGGCAAAGTAGTAGATTTAACTAATCTTAAAGAAATGGCTAGAGGAAATAAAAGATTTAGATTAACTGAAGCCAATATTATAAAAATTATGAAAGATCTCAAGTATGCACTCAAGGTAGTAAATAAAAAGACTTATACATTTGAAAAATAACTTAGCAAAGAAGAAAAGAAGGAATTGAAGGCACTTATATCAGAAAAATAGTTAATTAATCTATGAACTATTTTACTAAGAGTTGTAAACTATTTTACTAAGAGCTATAAACAAAATAGCTATAAATATAGATGCTAGTTATAGATTATGAACTATTATTAGCAAACAGCTGCAAACTACCCTAGAACTCTGCTAGAATAATATTACAAACTGTGAACACCTCTAGAATAATATTTTAAACTGCAAACTGGCTAGAACAGCCTATAAGCCTGGATACTAGTTATAGACTATGAACTGAAAATAGTTTTCTGATATATTGATGAATATTCTGATACTTTTATAATAACTTTTGAGGAGATTAACTTAAAGCTGTCAAAGTACTTCCATTATATCAATATCTAAGAATACTTGCTAATTAAATATGTACTATACAAAATACTACTCACATATATCAAATAGCAATAAGAAGAAATTGACAATATGATAAAAGAAGGAATAGTAGCCAAAACAAACAGTCCATAAGGATTTCTAAATGTTATTATACTAAAGAAGGGATTAGAAGCTGAAATCTTTACTTCAAGAATATATACTGATTTCAGAAAACTTAATAATATCATCAAAGGAGATATCTTCCTAATATCAAGAATTGATAATATATTTTTGAAGATACTAGTTTATACAAGTCTCTATACTACCTTTAACATAACTAGTAGATATTATCAGATGGAACTTGATAAAAAATTGTAGGAAATTATCTCTTTTGTAATACTGCAAGGCTATTGGAAGTATATATGAATGCTATTTGGACTCAAGAATACTCCAGTAAGCTTCCAGAAAATAATGACTAAGATATTTGGAGATCTAGTTAGAAAAACACTACTGGTTTATATTAATAATATTATAATATTTACAGTAACATTTTTGGATCATCACTTCTATAATAATCAAGGCTAAGCTATTTTCATATATCCGAATAGACATTATAAGACCTATGCTAGTAATATTAATAAGAAAAAATATATTATTTTAGATAATTTCTTTATAAAATATTTAGAGGCAATAGCAGTTGAAGATATAGACATATAAATAGTAGCCAAGTTCCTATATACTGATATTATTTGTAGATATAGAGTATTGAAGGAAATAACTAGCAACTGGGATATAGAGTTTCTAAATAAACTGATTAGAGAACTTGAGTGGACTTACTATATCAAGTACATCTGAACAACATCATATCACTCATAAAGAAATAGTCAAATTGAGTGTATTAACTAGATAGTTAAGAATATTCTAGCAAAGATTATTGATCAGGAGATATTATAAAACTATTATCTTGATAGCACCCTTTTTACAGTCCAAACTATTTGTCAAGCATCAACAAAGTTCAGTCCCTTCAAGCTTGTATATGAGAGATTACTTAACTAAGAGTTTCACTACTTAGAAAAAGATATTGGAATATATGATAATCATTTATAGATTTATGTCACATAAGATATCAGCAGGTTACAATCAATTCAAAAGAAGGCATCTGTATTTATTGATAAGGTGCAGGAGAGACAATGAATAAACCAAAACAAAAAGGCAAATATGACCTCCTTGTATATCAGAGATTAAGTTCTCATATATTGAAACATTGTAGAATTATTATAGTCAGCTAAATTATAACTGAAATGAGAAGGACCATACTATATACAAGCTATAAAAGAGAGTACAGTTTGGCT